>JAJOZX010012839.1:0-27500 GCA_023014485.1 Bathynomus jamesi | reverse complement strand
GAACAAAATTAGTTCTCTATTTCGAAGTTAACACCGAATTCTATTACAACAAACAGTGACTTCAATTTCAACTTCTCTTTGAAGTGAAAGTTTTTGAAATTTACATTTTAACGTTTACATTACATTTTTTTGCAGCGTAGTTATATTTTCCATTTGAGAGAGAAAGGTTTTAAAAATAATGTTTGCAGGAATTTCACGACAAAAAATGTTCGAAATTATTTACAATTTCTAAATTAAAATAAAGAGAAATTTCTTTCGGCGCGACCTTTCGTGTGATACACCTTTTATTTTTAAATACGGAGAGGTCAGACAATGCCTTCTCCATGCACGTCCGGTTGGCCTGTTGTTTGGGTTCAGTTATAGGGTTCAGAGAGAATTTTCGAAAGTACAAGGACAAAGAAGAGAGTGTGGTACTAGGCTAATAAATTTCATATTTCAACGTTGCTGAATAAATATGGGTGGCATAGTTAGAGTAATTTAATCTGGACGCAGGAGGACGGTCCCCTATCCAACCACAACCCAGACCCACTATCGCTTAACTTCGCTGATGGACGGAAAGCAGTGTTACTACATTCGTTGTAATGTACCACGTTTTGGAGATGGAAAAAGAGAAAATGAAGGATAGGGTAGGTTGCTTTTGTAAGGCATATGGAAAAATTATCGAAGCCTTTTCCTACCCCTTAATGAATTTATATATATATAATGTACCAACCAACCAAATTCCCAACCATAATTCTCTCCTTGCTCCGCCTACCAATCACTTTCCTCCTTCCGTTCTTTGAAGATGTGAGCCTTTGATAATATTTTAGCGCCTTTCTTTTACCATGTTTTTTCTTGTCATACTCTATTTAATATTATGGACTTTAATACATGTATAGTTTTTTTGTATTCCGTTTTGTCTAATTTTGTCGTTTAATATTGTGAATTACTGTTTTTATACAGTTCACTTTTTGTTCAAAAAGTTTTTGTATTATTTTTAACTTATTTTTATCTTTGTATCTCAGTTCTTTACTGAAGATGATCCCTGCGACGAGTCGAAATGTCTATAATACGTAAATGCTTGGAGCTCTCGCCTTTGTCTTCATATTCCTTATAAATATCCGAGTCCCAAGTAACACTTCTATCGCCGTTAGTGTATATATATGTATATATATATATATACAGTATATACCTTTCAACTTTTCAAAGGTTCTGTGCGATGATTCCTGATTTCACGAAGGTCAAGCTTGTCGCCCCTCCTCTTATATATATATATATATATATGGGAATGAACTCAGAATGGTTCCCTGAGTTTTTTATGATACAAACAGACCGTGCATGGAACAAGGAACTCTTCTGGGATAATTAAATCCACTATAGTCCGAATAAGTAATAGTAAATGACAAATACCATAGTTATTCTTTTTCATGATGCAAGCCCGACGTGGGCAACGGGTCTCTCGCAAAGAGGTCCCATAAATATAGCTTCCCTCACCAGCTATCTGCAAAGCAGACAGGATCCAGCTTTGGGACATGGATCTAGGGTTTAAAGCAGCCTAGCCCCACTACATTTAGAACCTCAATATAAGTAAAAGACTCGTTGCATTCACGTCGGATTGAATAAATCAAAGAAAAAGAGGTAACTATTATATTTTTAGCCAAAACCAAAACTTAAACCTCAACTGGTAGGATTGAGCGTCCACTTTTCAAGGCACATAACATGTCCGTTTCATGATGGGAATGAACTCAGAATGGTTCCCTGAGTTTTTTATGATACACACAGACCGTGCATGGAACAAGGAACTCTTCTGGGATAATTAAATCCACTATAGTCCGAATAAGTAATGGTAAATGACAAATGCCATAGTTTTTCTTTTCTTTTCTTATGGGACCTCTTTGCGAGAGACCCGTTGCCCACGTCAGGCTTGCATCATGAAAAAGAAAAACTATGGTATTTGTCATTTACCATTACTTATTCGGACTATAGTGGATTTAATTATCCCAGAAGAGTTCCTTGTTCCATGCACGGTCTGTGTGTATCATAAAAAACTCAGGGAACCATTCTGAGTTCATTCCCATCATGAAACGGACATGTTATGTGCCTTGAAAAGTGGACGCTCAATTCTGCCAGTTGAGGTTTAAGTTTTGGTTTTGGCTAAAACTATAATAGTTATCCCTTTTTCTTTGATTTATTCAATCCGACGTGAATGCAACGAGTCTTTTACTTATATTGAGGTTCTAAATGTAGTGGGGCTAGGCTGCTTTAAACCCTAGATCCATGTCCCAAAGCTGGATCATGTCTGCTTTGCAGATAGCTGGTGAGGGAAGCTATATTTATGGGACCTCTTTGCGAGAGACCCGTTGCCCACGTCGGGCTTGCATCATGAAAAAGAAAAACTATGGTATTTGCCAAATGAAAATTTGATTTTAGAGCTAGATTTTCCAAGAAAAGGTGCTAAAAAAGAGCTAAAAATATAACAAAAGAATATTTTGATTTACTTACTTTATTTAAAAAGAGGAGCCGGCAATTAGCTGATCTAAAGTGATATCTTCCTCATTCCAAGAATCTTCTATAGAAATTTCCCCAGTATTTTCACTTTGATTATCTTTTTTTTCATTATATGTTGCCATTGTTCCTATTAATTTTAATGCTGATGAAGGCAGATGATAATCTTTATAGCATTTATTATTACGCCTGAGGCCATACTTTATTGATAGAATAGCTTTCAGCATGGGGAGTTGCATTTTATTTTTCAATTTTGTTTTACCTAAATTCATGCTACTAAATACTCTTTCAACTTCAGCATTAGAATTTGGTAATATTTATAAATTTATTGCACACTTATTGAATGGATTAGCTCCAGAAGCATCTTTAAAATCATTTACCTCTACCCAGAACTGTTCAGTATTGTTTACATTTGTCCACTTATGCAAATGTGTACTGTTATATTTACTATGACACAAAATAGAAATCAAGCAACTCCGAACAAGTCACCAATGATTCATTGGTGACTTGTTCCGAGTTGCTTGATTTCTATTTTGTGACCAATGAGCAATGACAATTGACAAGCGAGAATTGCACGCATGCGCAATACGGCCAAATAGTAAACTGCAACATGTTTATAACATGTTCGTTCCAATTCGTTCTCAGATTTGGTTATGAATAATCCCAGTTGGCAAACCTGATTGGACTTGAAATCCGCTAAAATGCGCATGCTGGAAAGGAGCTAGCTCAATTTTTGAAAGAGCTATATTTGGAGCTAAGAGCTAGATTCAGAATATTGATGCTAACTAACACAAAAGGGAGCTAAATCTAGCAAGAAAGGAGCTAAATTGGCAACCCTGGTAGTTTTGCTTCTTAAATACATCTACGCATGCGCATAAGCAGTTACTTTGTCTAAATGTGGGTATGGCGAAGGTACCGTAATGGCGAACTAACCCCGCTCTCCCCTACATATTAGTGATGTAACGGATGTCATATTTTACGCATCCGCGGATGCGGATGTCTATAAAATATATTACAAATTTTCGATTCCCCACATTATTAACATGTTTCAGGTTTTTATCACGTAAAAACCCTTGGGTACTTTATAAGAAACTACAACATTGATCAACTCACAAAAAAAGCCATAGAGCTAAGCAATTATGCTATGTACAATATAGAGTGTACATTGTACACCACATTTGTACTTACCAATAATATTGATGCTATGGTATACTCTTTCAATATAGTATTTACGAGTTTTAGCCACACTGATTATTGTAGTGTGTTACCAGGATACAGGACGAGGACCCAACTCATAATGCATCGCACCAGCCACTCCCCCAACCTCCGCCTTTTAATGAAGTGGTTAAAAGTTTGTAATTTACCCTTTAATACACATAAGATTAATTTTCTTCGCATTTCTTGTCATGCACTTTCCAGTTTTACAGTCTCTATATTTGAATTCGAGAATTGGAAGATTGTACTGCTTTGTCACCTTTTAGTCTATTTCTCTTTTCATCATATATATCAGAGCGTCCCAAACAAATGTATACACACTTTAACAGCTGATAGCTCAATTGATGTTTCTTTCTTTCCAAGTTAAACCCATTAGAATTAATAATGGCAGTCAGACTAAGCTTTGAACAAAGGAAATTCATTCTAAAATGCTACTGGAAGTGTGAAAACGCAGTTGAAGTGCAAAGACAGTTTAGGAGGGAGTTTCAAACAGATCCACCAACGCGACTTACCATCACTCGAATTAGAGATAAGTTTGAAGCCGATGGAACTGTTCAGAATGTCCACAAGAAGCGTTCCGGAAGACCACGGACATCGACAAGCCCCACAAGCAAGAAAGAGTACTGGAAACGTATCACCAAAGTCCAAGAAAATCTGTGCGGCAAGCGAGTCGTGAGGTAGGAATTTCAGAATCGTCTGTCCAACGCATTTTGAAGCGCTGTCAATGGAAAAGTTACATTCCAAGATTAGTCCATGCTATTAATGAAGATGATCCGGACCGAAGAGTGGAGTATTGCGAGTGGTACTTGGCACGATGTGGATGTGGATTGGACGAAGGGGTTTCGTAGAATACCCTCCGCGTTCACCAGACCTCACACCACTAGACTTTTTTTATGGGGATACTTAAAAGACAAAGTCTACGCTATAAAACCTGCAACAGTCGCTGAATTGAGAGCAGCCATTGAACGAGAATGCACACAAATACCAAACGAAATGTTTCGTGATGTTTGCGATTCCATTGCTTCGCGTTATCAGCAGTGCCTGGACCAGAACGGACGTCAGTTTGAAAACAGGCGTTGACAAAACAATTAAATAATGTCTGTAGATTCTATTACATTTTGAAAATGAAATGTATTTTAATAAACACTGCCTTTATAAGTATTTAAAGTGTGTATACATTTTTGTGGGACGCCCTGTATATATATATATATATATATATATATATATATATATATATATATATATATATATATATATATGTTGTGTGTGCGCCACTAAATTTTCTTGAAGTTTTCAAAATGCAGAACATCAGTCAGTGTCATCATACAGACGTTTGGGAATTAGGTGCATACTGCATATACGTAAACGTTATAATGTTATAACATCGGCACTGCAAAGTGCGGATGCGAATGTCACATACATCACTAATATATATTATATATATATATATATATATATATATATATATATATATTATATATATATACAGTATATATGCACAACTCATGATTCCTTGTATGATTCTTTGCAGCTTTCATCAAGACTGCTACCAACCCTTTCTTGGAGTGTGGGTGCATTTTCATGATTTTTTCCCCAAACATTTTCGAGACCTGTTCAATGGGGTTAAGGTCTGCACTTTTCCCAGGCCAATTAAGAGACTTGATCGCACTTGTGGCTTTTTAATTCCTTGATACATGTTTTGAGTATGTTAATATACTCTACACTATTTACAGTTCTTTCACATAGGTAGGATTGACCAGCAGAATGTCAATAAAAGCATCCCATGCCAACCAAACTCTTTTCATTTTAGCCCTCCTAAGAAGCTTCTTTTTGGGCCGACAGGCTTTGTAACCTACCAGTTTTAGGTGATAGTCCTGGTGGAGTACCATATGCTGACTTTTTTTACAATCTGATCCACTATTCTCCGATCACATTTTATAGTTAGTGCAATATGCTTATGAGAGAATCCCTTTTCTTTCAATGCGAGAATAACTGGTAAGAGCACGGTATCATAAGTTGAATCAAGCTATTTTGAAACGTTAAGTTGAAGGCATACCAAAAATGCAGGGCAGTCATTGAAGTCAAAGGAAGAAAAATCAAATACTAACCTGATTCAATCAGTTCCATTTTAATTCAATTTTTAGTATTAAATATAAAATGTTCTGGACATCTTTCCTTATTCATTGTAAGAGCCTAATAGCAAACAAATATATGTGGTAGTTTTGTTTGTTTGCAAAAGCAAAATTAATGAAAATTTTCAGACAGGAGCAAGACGTTTGGCCGGGAGTATATATATATATATATATATATATATATATATATATATATATATATGTATATACACTGTAGGGTGGAGTGATCATATATAGAGCTAAACGAAATTAATTGTTTCAATTTACTATAATTAGAAAAAGTTGCCACCACTTAAGTTGGTCCCACTTAACTACTGACAAAATATTTTTCATCTATTCGTATATTTAGGTCTGCCACAAGGAGAATGAAACTTCACCAAATTTCACATTTTTAGGAAGGGTCAAGACAGATAATAATATTTATATTCTGAACAGCTTTCAGCTATTTTGCATGATTATCTCCCTCCAATCACGCAAAATACTCAGAACTCACCACGTGGAGGTGGCTACTCTTCGAGTTCCACCCACCTCCCTCCTCTATCATGCTAAAAATATTGAATTTCCTTGATAATACATCCATATGTATCGAAGAAGTTCAGCAACTGAATTCTTTTTAGTGTTAAATTTTGGCATTACCGTTCTTGATTCGATTCTACTCTTCATATAACCGTCTCTCTGCTTCATTCCACTCACCGCCATTGTAGCTTCTGTCACCAAATGTATCGCTCTCTCGACTGATTGTGTGTGACATGGAAAGTTTCGAAACTCCATTTTCGGAGAATTAGGGAAATGAATAAAATTTTGGAGATTTTGGAATTTTGGCACTCTAAAAATTTGTAGTCCTCTTGTGGGTGTCTTTTGTCTTACATTTCTAACATCTAACATCGTCTGTGAAGCTAGTTTTGGTACTACAATCCAATCATCAGTTAACATTGATAACAAAAGATTCTCAGGATGAGCATGAAACGCATTTCTTTTACTAGCAGGATCAATTATTGCTTTCAGTTTATCATTAAGGTATCTTGAGCGTTGAATCATTTCAAACAAATGTTTTCTTCCTTCGGTGCAAGATGATTTAGTTTTAATCATAAACCACAGTGGAGAATACACTTTAGTAACATATTCTGCTAAACATCTGAAGTTTGATGACGGCTCATCACTCCCAATATAAAGCCGTAAGATTCTACTGGCTGTTCTCAGCCACCTATAATGAACCATTTTTTCAGGATTTCTAATGTAAAAAAGATACTCTTGGTCTATGCCAAGCTCACCATCAATTGAAGGAAGAGTGATTTCGATAGGCTCAAACTCAGCTACATCAGTATTCCGTAATTTCCAATGGCTCTGCCAAATGGACCTGATAAAAGCTGTGGACCGAGGTGTTACCAACGAGGTGTTTCAAAAAGTGTCTGAGGGGAAGCTCGTTGGCATGAAGTAAACATATTTGCCACTGAAGTGGTTTCTTTAGATACTTTTCGAGAAGCTTTATAACTCCTCCTTTAACTCCAGTGTTAACATTTGTGTCATCACAACAAATTACAATTAAATGGTTTTGGTTGATTTCATGTATTGTAAAAAAATCTTTTATTCCATCAACTATATTTTTAAGATTTCCCAATTGCAGTTCAATATGACCAAAGTATGATACTTTGAACCTGGTTCACTCACAAATGCAACGTGTTCTTTCGTCATTATTCGATAATAATAGTTTTGGCATTCCTGCTGTTGTACTCTTGTCTGATCCTTCCTCCCATCGAAGACGAAACCATTCAAAATGACTGGATCCGAGTATTCTGGAGGTTGGATCTATTTTTATTACGCTCCCTTCGAATCTTGCTCCTGTCAATTGCTTTTGATTTGTCAGATTCTGAAATAATACCAAAGTCTTGGAAGTGCAGCAGATGCTATTGCTGCTGCTGACCTATATGAAATCCCATAGTGGTTGTAAGCTTTCGCTACAGCATTGAATTTCCTTTGCTTGTAGGGTTTCAGAAGGTTTCGATATTTGTTGTAGTGGCTTATAATCATTTGTTACACTCTGTCGTAAGAAACAGTTGGGATAGATGCCCTCGGTAATACTTCCTGTAGTTTTAAAGCCATTTCTCCAGTAACTTTGAATACAGATGGATTGGTTTTTGAAGGTATAGAACGATGTAGTTCATGACGCAGAAAGTTGTAGTATCTCATAATTTCTGAATAGGTAGGCAATACATTTGAACTTAAATGCTTTGGAGCACCGAAAACTGGACACTCCAAATCTATTCTTGTCTTCAAAAGTTTTTGTGCAGACAATTTAAGATTGTTTTCAAACAATGAAGACCCAAACTTCCTTTGGAAACTTGGAGTTATTTATCAGATTAATGTTTCTGAAATATCTGAAAAAATTACAAGCATTAGTTATATAAAATGCATACAGTTACAGTAAATTACAGAGAAAACATATTAAACGTGCATAAAACTATAACAAAGCCAACTTTACCACACACGCCTCACAGTAACACACATACGCAAGAGTGATAACTTAATGAAACCGGCAATTTCTTTAAAATATATACATTAGGCCGTGTCAAAAATGGGAATTTTTTTTATTTCTTAAAAAGTACACTATGTGAGAAGTTTCATTTTATCATCTTAACAAAATATTAAAATATGAAGTATGTGCTACCCCTGCTACCCCTAGCACTTAACCCCCCACTTTTTTACCCTCAAATTTGCATATATTTAAATGGGAAAAAATGTTATTTCTTAAAAAGTACACTATGCGAGAAGGTTTTTTTAATCGCTTTAAAAAAATATTAAAAAAGTCAAGTATGTGCTACCCTACTACCCCTATCACATGCCCCTCCTCCCTTTTTTACCTTCATGTTTGCATATATTTAAATGGGAAAAAAAGTTATTTCTTAAAAAGTACACTATGTGAGGTTTTTTTTATCACTTGAACAAAATATTAAAAAATCAAACATATGCTACCCTACTACCCCTATCACATGCCCCTCCTCCCTTTTTTACCATCATATTTGCATATGTTTAATGTTGTTATATGTTATGTTACGTGATAAGTTGTTTGTTTAATGCTTGATATTTTTATGTTTCAGATAAATAGAAATAATTTGCATTTGCTTTAATTATAATTTGAATTATCATAAATTATAAATTACATATAATTTGATTTTACTTCTGAATATAAACTATGACTACTAGAAGCAAGTCCTCAAATGCAGCCTTTGGATATCCTACGGAATTCCCAGCAGCCATGACTCCTTCAAAAGCAGATGTTGTGAGACACTACCTTTTTGTGCGCCGTCGTGAAGAAGCTAAATCAAAAGGATCAGCAACTGCTAATGACTGTTACAGGGTTGTTGTAAAAGACATTGAAGACATTTGGATGAAATTTTTTTTTCCTACGATTAACACCAAAGGTATCTATTGTAAAGTCAGTTGACTAATAGAAGAAGCCTCAAAATTTAACAAGGTGCCGTTACATCGAAGAAATAAAAGTTTTGCCTTAAAAGTAGCTCAGTATGATGAAATGTTTGATATATCTTCTTGTGAATGCTATGATAAGGGAATTGATAGGAAATCTTGCAGGTGTAACGATAAAATACCAATGGCAGAATGGGAGTCTTTTGTGGGTCAAAAACAAAGAAATAATCAGTTCGGACCAATTGATCGCGTAGCTAGTTCAACAAAGAAGAGATCTTTAGCAAGGGCCCAAGAAGCACAAAACCGTCAACTAAAAGCACAAGAAGAAATGACTGAAGCCACCAATGTTTTACCATCGGAACTTATAGAAAATATTGAAGAAGACATGTATGTAGATTCAGAGAGTCAGGATGTAGATTATGAGGCCGATTTAAAATTGACCGAGAATATTCAGAACAGGCACTCCTATAAAAACCTAGCATTAACAGCAGATCGTTATCGTGTAAGTTGTAGAACTGCAGCTGCAATAGTCAATGCAGCTTTAAAAGATATGGGGATCCTTAACCACACCAACATGCTTGACAGAAAGAAATTAGAAAGAGAAAGAAATCGCGTGGGTGAAACAAATAATTTTAGGTCTAAATCCGAAAATCTGAAGATGGAATGCCTTGGATTTGATAGAAGGAAACATAGCACATTAACTGAAAATGGAAAGATCAAAGAAGAACACTATGTTATTGTGAAAGAACCTGGAAGCATCTATGTAGACCATGTCACACCAGATAATGAAACTGCTCGCTGCATAGCAGAAGAGTTGATAACTATTATTACAGACTCGAACAGCACAGATACTATCAAAGCTTTACTGTGTGATGGTACTCCTGTAAATACAGGAAAAATTGGTGGAGCCATAAAACTGGTTGAAATTCATCTTAACAGACCAGTGCAGTGGTTGGTGTGCCTCCTGCATTTGAATGAGCTGCTTTTTATGCACGTCTTCAAAGCCATTGATGGTAAAACAACAGGGCTAAATACTTTTGTGGGATCAATTGGGAATAAACTGAAAACAGATTTAACAAAATTGGAGGTAGTCAAATATTCTCGCGTAAAGGGAAACATTAAAGAAATTCCAGCAAATGTTGTGAAGGAGCTAAGCAGTGATCAAAGATATCTCTATGATATGTGTCTGGCAGTGCAAACTGGAGACACTTCTCAAGATCTGTCCTCTCGATCCCCATGGTCGCTGGCTAACTCTAGCGAACAGGGTCCTTCGATTATATATCTCAACGCCAAATCCCGATAAAAACCTTCGAGATATAGTCAAGATTATTATGCAGTTCTATGCTCCAGGGTGGTTTTGGATAAAATCTCATCCTAATGCAACTGATGGTGCATATAACTTTTGGCATTTAATGTCCTTGCTTCGAAATTTAGATGAGCAACATACAGGGGTTAGACAAAATAATATGAACACCCGCCGATTTCACCGGTTATCTTTACGGACTGCTCAGACACAAAGTAAACGGTCAAATGTCTGGCAAACCTATTTAAATGCGTAACAGAGAGTGTATACGTCATGTTATAACCCTCACGTTGTTTTTACAGATCTGAGTGAATTATGAATTAGCAGTTATGAAAGACCTGTCAGACTTCCAAAGAGGGCAAATTGTCGGAGCGCGGATGGCTGGTGCATCGGTGACGAAAACCGCTCAGATGTTCAATGTATCCAGAGGAACTGTCTCTATGGTCATGTCTGCATACCAAAACCATGGAAAGACAAACACCGACAAATGCAATAGTGGACGCAAGAAGAAGCTGTGTGATCGAGACCGCCGGGTGCTAAAGCGCATTGTGACAAAGAACCATAAGACCACAGCTCCAAAAGTGACTGCAGAGCTTAACCAGCATCTTGCAAGCCTGGTATCGACCAGAACTGTACGTCGCGAGCTCCTTGGAGCTGGATACCATGGGAGGGCTGCAATTGCCAAACCCTTCCTTTCGCACATCAACATTGAGCGGCGCAGAAAATGGTGTAATGACCATAAGAATTGGTCAATGGACCGGTGGAAGAATGTAGTCTACTCCGACGAATCCTCCTTTACGCTATTTCCATGTTCCGGTCGAGTTTACGTCTGGAGACAGCCTAAAGATGCTTATGACCCCGACTGCCTGACCCCAACCGTTAAGCATGGAGGCGGATCTGTGATGGTTTGGGCAGCAATATCGTGGAATACTCTTGGCCCAGCTGTAGTACTGCATGGTAGGGTTAACGCCCAGGTCTATCTGTCAATATTGGCTGACCAGGTCCATCCCATGGTCCAAACGCTATTTCCCAATGGCGGCGCCGTCTTCCAGGATGATAATGCACCAATCCACACCGCTGGGGTCGTTAAAACTGGTTTGAAGAGCATGTTAGTGAAGTAGAACGCTTGGATTGGCCTCCACAATCCCCGGATCTTAACATTATCGAGCATCTGTGGTGTCAGTTGGAGCAGCAGGTCAGAAGCCGATTCCCACCGCCGGCGTCTTTGGAGGAACTGGAGCAGGGTTTGCTCGAAGAATGGCTCAGGATTCCTCTAGCCACTGTCCAAAAGCTGTATGAATCAATTCCCCGACGCATTGCAGCTGTTATTGCCGCTAAGGAGGACCAACTCCATATTAAGAATAAAAAACGCCATTTATCAAGGTGTTCATATTATTTTGTCCAACCCCTGTAGATCAATCATAGAACCAGTATTAAAGTATGATCGATTGGCAAAAAGAGATAATTACTCCTCCACCGCTGCTAAACAGTTTTAGCGACGATGAGCTACTACAGGCTCGATGTAAGCCACTGGAGATAGCTTCTTTTCCATGCCACAGTCAAAGTCTGGAAAGAGCAGTGAACCTAGTAACAAAGGCATGTCAGGAAAGAATAGGATATGACAACCGTCAAAAGTTTATCTTAAACTCATTAGAATAAAGGCGAAAACTGCCCAAGTTTGAATGGAAGGCCCAATGGAATGAGTAAGAAACATATGAAGTAAAATTTCCTAATGATATTGAAAATTTCTTCCCTTTTGATGTGATAAGGAACAATGAAAAAGTGAGTTGAATTTTAGCACATTTATTATGCCTCTAATTTTTTCTTCTGAATATATTGTTGTACTTAATTAATTTTCCTAATACTGTACATTATTAAATAAAATATTATACGTTAATAAAGACTTATGTCATCAAAAAACCTGAATGTAGAGTAAGTCTCGTATAAATAGAATATTTTTCAATATAGGTCAAAAAGTAAAAAATTGTGCCAGGGGTAGGAGGCTTTAAACAGCGAAAATAATTTATGAGGGGGGGGGGTTCCTGTGTTCCATTCAAACCCCTCACAATATGTACCTTTTCAATATAAAATTTTGACCCGGCCTAATATACATACTATGTGGCAGACCGAAATAACCTCAGAATAAAGTGACATTTAGCATGAATATTGTTTGCACCATTTGGCATCATTTTCACACTATAGTAAAGTGCACTTCTGAAAATTTTTTTTAGCTCCACCCTAATATACAGTCGGACCTAAAGTTTTTCTTAAATTTCGTGATTCTAAAAAAAATATTGGTGGGAAACATGGAGTTTCAGGACAGGAGGTTTGGCACCATATATGTACACACTGTATATACAGGGTGTCCGGGCTTAACTGGCAATAAAATAAAACATTATAAATGTATTTTATTGCATTTAAGCCCGGACACCCTGTACATTAATGAATCAAGATGTTTCTCTGCTGACACCTTGCCTAAAGAAACTCTTTCATCTTTGTCTGTCTAAGGTTTTTGAATCTATCCTTAATGGAAAGATTTTTAAACACCTCTCTACTCAATCTTCTTTCAGATGGTTGATATGGGTTTCACAAGGGACACTACTGGCGATCTTCTAACATATCTTTCTGGCTGTTGGTCATTCTTCTTTTGGGATTTCGGTAAAATCTTTACGCTTGCGCTAGACATATCAAACGCTTTTAATAGAGTCTGGCGCAAATCGTTAATTTCAAAACCGCCCTCCTTCGGTTTCTATCCTTCTATCTGTGCCTTCATCTCTGATTTCCTTTCTGGGCGATCTATAGCTGCGGCTTTAGATGGCCACCGTTCTTCTCCTAAAGCTATTAATAGTGGTGCCCCTCAGGACTCTCTCCTGTCACCCACTCTCTTCCTTTTATTTATCAATGATCTATTAAGTCGCACTTCCTGCCCAATCCACGCCTATGCCGATGATTCCACTCGTTATTTCTTCACCTGCTTCACAAAGCGTCCCTCTTAACAGTCACTCCATGCTTCGCGTGAGATGGCTATGGCGCACCTGACCTCTGATCTTTCAATGCCTCAAAAACCCAGTTCTTTCATCTACCTACTCGTTACAACCTTCCACACGACTATCTCCTTATCTTCAACAATACACAACTCAATCTTTCCTCTTTTCTTAATCATTTTTAGTTTTTTATTTTATCGTGATCTTCCTTTGAAAGATCAAATATACTTTCTTTCTAAAACAGTTTCTAAGAGGTTAGGTGTGCTGTACTGGCTCCGCAGTTTCTTCACCCCTACCCAGTTTCTCTCTCTATACAGGGGTCTTGTCCGCCCCTGTATGGAGGGCGCTTCTCATGTGTGGGGTGGTTCAACCAACACAGCTCTATTTGACGGGGTGAAATCAAAGGCTTTTCTTCTCATCAATTCCCACTTCTTACTCACTGCCTTCAGTCTTTCTCTCATCGCCGCAATGTTGCGTCACTCTCTCTTTATTATCGCTATTATAACGATACTGTTGAACTTTCTAACTGTATGCCTCCTCCTTTAAGGAGAGCTTGCAGTACTAGACTTTCGAAACATTCTCATACCTTTTCTGTCCAACTCTCTAACGTAAGAGTTAATCGATATTCTCAATCTTTCATCTACTCAACCGATAAACTCTGGAACAATCTTCTTCAGTCTATCTTTTCCCTTGTGTATGACCTCCAATATTTTAAACGCAGTTTCCAGGCATCTCAACACTCTGGATCTTGATTTTGGCTATCTGCTTCTCCTATTTGGGAGGGTGGCAGTTTTACTAACATTAGCACTTGGCCCCTCCTTCCTGCATAAAAATATTTTATGAAGCCATATTTAATAACGTTACTAGTTAACTTATATAGTTTAAGAGTGAATTTCATTCACCACAAATAAATCTCCGCAGGCCCAGGCAGTTTGTTTACCATCAAACTGTTCAAGCAATAAGAGGCACAATGAGTGCTCTCCATTAGGAAGATATATCACACTCATAAATTGCTAATCGCCTTGGACTGCCCACCGATACAATTACAAAGTGAATTGAACGACAGGAAGGATCAAAGTATCGCTCAGCAAGTAACTCAATAAACAAAATGAATTTGCAATGTCATGCAATCACTGTTCGAAAAAGGCTAAAAGACCCAAATATCAGTAACCAGCTAGGAAGCCAAAATTGACAGAACAGCATAAGAATGCAAGGCTTCGATTTTTGTTAGCGTATTTGCCTAAGAATACCAGTTTTTGAGGAAAGTAATATTTGCGGATGAAAAGACTTTATCCGACCAATAGCCATCGCCAGCTTCATTACTGAAGAAACATGGGGACCAGATATGCACAACACGATGTGTCGGAGTCTCGAGGAAGTAGAAGAATAACACAGGTCAACAAAAAAACTTTTTTTTTTCGTTGCCAAGGAAATTCGTACGAATTTAGGGTATTTTGGGGTTGCTGAATTCCAAAATGAAAGTAGTTTTTCCGATTTGGCTCTAGTTCTTGAGATAATGAATACCCTCAATTAATAGGAAACGTAACCATAACGCGTGCATATGGGAAACTACCGGAACATTCTAGATGGTGAGACCGAATAAAATGCCATTATGTATTTCATGCGTTTACTTTTGTATGATTTAAGACAAGTTCAATGCGATTTGTAAGTAGGCTCCGCCTGAACATTAAATTTTTTGCATTTTTACGTGTTTCAATGGGGTACCAATTATCTCATAAATTAGAGCCAATCTAGCAAAACCGATGTCATATTCGGAATCAGCACCACAAAGTTACCCCAAAATCACTCTAATATGATTGGCAATAAAATGAGTGTTGACCAGTGTAATCGTTGGCAGGTGGGAATAGATGTGTGGTTTGGAGTCTGGTTATTAACTGAAATGTATGGACGCCTCACAGGTGACCAGAATAGTGATACATTGGGGGTGATGCTCCTCACCATTAAAGATAAAAGAATTCCTAAACTTGAGAATATTTATTGCGTTGAAGACAAGAGCTCCGTTCATGTGTGTGTGTGTGTGTGTGTGTGTGTGTGTTAACTACAGAATCGCGATGATCTTGAGGATACACACAAAGTTCGTCACGACACTAACGTGCGTATCTCGACATTTGCAGTGTCGCTGTGAATTATCTTTATAAATGCTAACTTTCATCATGAAAGAGGCGATATAATTGAGGTTAGATTAGGTAAGTTTAAATTGTGTTTGATTGGATTTTTAGGTTTTTAAAATTAGGTGAGTGTCGTGATACAGAACTGAATATGTGAGAAAAAGAAAAATGTCGTGGTACTGTAGGGAAACTAAACGTGAGTGTGTGTGTGTGTGTGTGTTTTCAATTTTGCTTGAGAATGACACGATTCACACCTCTGTGACAAAAAAGGAACAGAACGAATAATTTCAGCTGTAAGACGCTGGTGTGAACACCATCCTGAGATAATTCTGGTCCCTCTACCACCATAATCTCCAGAGCTGAGTCCCGTAGAAAACGTACGAGATTACATCACGCAAGAATGCCAACGCAAGACATAATTAAGGACAAAGAAAAGCTTCGTAAAGCACGCCAAAAACGGTTGGGAAGATGTTCATCACTCAGCAATTTGTCAGAACTTAGCGGTTTCTATGACAACATAGATTCACTAATTGACGCAAGAGGAGTACATACGAAATATTGAACACAAACAAGCGATATTATCAATTATATTATACAGGGTGTTCTAAAATTACCTAGTAAAATTTTATATGAACACAATATATTAACAAGAATTATTCGATATTTAACAATTTTATTTCAAATACGTAAAAAATAAGAAAAGCAACAATAATTAATGCAAAAAACTTCACTTTTTTTCTACGTGAAGGTCAAAATATGAAAATAAAAACCCACTCTAATAGACAGAGTTTATTTCCACAACAGTTTCCACCCGAGGAGGATGCCAGTGGGCGTCGAAACTGTTGTGGAAATAAACTCTGTCTATTAGAGTGGGTTTTTATTTTCAACAATAATTGTTTATTTTAGATGTTCGAAGTGTCTTCTTTCAATTTGAACACATTGTTCACAACGCCCGACTACTGATCGACAGACATATGACGCGTTCGGTGGAGAAGGGGCGAACGCCACAAAATTCGAAAAATGAGTTTTTTGTCGTATAATTATCCTTTAAAACCTTTGCTTTACCTATGCAAAAAATTAGATGTTAGTCTGCACCCTTTCACGGTAAAATTTAGGTTTTAATGTATCTCAGAGAAATTCACTTCCGCATCATTGCTTCACATTGAACACATCTATCTACTTTCTGGTCACTCGACAATGCCCTGTGATGCTCAATTTGGCCAAATTGAACAAAATATAAAAAATAATTACAGCAATATTATTTACACCAAAAAAGATTATGTTACGGCCATAATACAGCCGTTTCGCAGCGCTTCCTAGTTGTAGAAATGAAACAGGCTGATTTTCTCGATTTTGACGTCCTAAAAACGTGCATTGTCATTAGGAAATCAACAACTACTAAATTTACAGATGCAAGAAAGTTAATATTTGACTTTCAACACAAAGAAGGCTACGTAATATCTACTGCATACCGCACAACCCCAGATAATAGCCATCCCGTCAGACTGCAGAAAGGGAAAAAATCCTACAGTGTCAGTTTATTCAATCTAGCCCAGCAGACACTGCAACCAAAGAATTATCAGACCTAATGCCTGCAACTGCAGTGAACTATTATAAAAGATTGTTAAAGGAACTGGAAGAAACCGAAACAGTTGAAGCAGGTAATACAACATTCGACGAAGAGGACCAAATAATGGATTACACCAGTTAACATCAGAAGCTATCAATAAATAATATTGTAAAATTTCTTGGCGTTTTATTATATCGACATATTACACAACAATATTTTACTCAAATATGTGTTCAAATTCATACAACATTTCAATAAACCGGAAAAATACAAAGGTTTAAAGTTTACAAACTTTAACTGCATTTTGTGGCATAATTCGAAAATGTTGCGTTCGCCCCTTCTCCACCGAACGCGTCATATAGACATAAAATTTTACAAGGTAATTTTAGAACACCCTGTATTTACGTTAATGTTATGTTACTCTTATTGTTAATATTCTTATCTACAAATATTTATTACGCTAATGCTATGTTATCATAATGTTAATATTATTATGCTGATATTTTTATGGCTTTATTAATCTTTAGTGTTGTTATCCCTATTTTTCCATTCCCCAAAGTCTTCTCGCTCATTCGAACCCTTGTATTTTTATTGACGAAATAAATGAATTATAATATTGTATAGTGATATTTGGAGTGCTGACAAACTCCTCTCCACGACTGTACATAAAGAGATATTCAGTCTTAGAGACAGACTTCCTTCAAAGTAATGTATTAATGCAGTGTTTTCCAAACTTTATGTTACGACGACCCCCTAACTCCCCGAAATTATGGTTGTGGCCCCCCTCCCCCTATTAATTATGATTGCACTAACTAAAATGGTATGCACAATTATTTGTACTTGTATTTATTAATCAGATTTTTGGAGGTAACCAAAAAACGCCTCCCTAGCCAACAGTACGCGGGGGCGCGCTCCACAGTTTAGAAACCACTGTATTAATGGGTACAGTCCTAAAATTTAAATTCTTCTTGCGTAAAGTGCATATAGGGGAAAGTCCTTAACCTTTTAACGCCGACCGTTGCCTTATGGCAACATGAGCTTCACAATCGATTTTGAGCCTTACGAGCTGAATATTAGACGTTATTTTGGCTTCAAGAGGTAAATATTTAAAATAAAAATGTCATAATAAATATTCAGGCCTGAAAGAGTTAATTTAATTAAGTTAAAAATTGGTAGAGAGAAGCTGCTTCATTCTTTATAAATAAACAAAAGGGTTTCTATAACTTTATTAAAGTTACTGCGGAGTTTTTCCATTACCAATACAAGTTTTAATACCAAAATTTTAGCACTTTTGCGACATTATTATTTAACAATTTAAATTTAATCCAAAGCCAAAAGTGAATGCCTTTAAAGCAATTAAAAGCGATATAAATGTGTGTACTGGTATGCGGTAAGAATTCCAAAGGTTAGGTTAGATTAAGTGAACCTAACTATTAATATTAACATAGAATTGTATGTGTACTTTATATACATTTTTGTGTATGTATAATCTATACAAAATGTGTATGTTATATAACTATTTAATTGTTATTACATACAGAAGATAGTGCAGTAATCTATTACAACTAATCGTTTAGTTGAGTATTCCGGGTAACGACATCTGATTGACGTGACACAAAATCGACAAGTTACTGTCGAGCCAATTAAATTAGGTTAGCATACGTTAGATTACGCTAAATTAGGTTAAACTAGGTTTTATAGTGTCGATGACCAAATGAGCAGAAGTCTAAATATTGATATTTTAACCTTATTCCTTCATCGTATATAAAGATTTTATATGGATATAAAATGATCTAAAACTTGCTTTAAATTTTATATCATTGTACAGAGAATGAGTTAATATCATTTTAATGTATTGGATGTATACTGCATATATATAAATTAAGATAAAATAAATTATATGTCAATTAGGAGTAAAATTGAACTCCTCATGAGCGTTTTAATTACGATTTTCAATTTAATTCTATATTCAGGAAACTTTCTCTCATAAGTGAAGAATATGTGAAAGCAAAACACCAAATGAAATGTATAAATTCTGTATGATACGTTGTATGCATTAGATATGAAAGTACTTTCATTTATACAGCTGCAATATCCATGTTATGTTTGCAAATGATTAGTTAAGTATTATATTTTTTACTTTAAACTTACACGCATTCACACAGGTGTGTGTGTGTGTGTGTGTGTGTGTGTGTGTGTGTGTGTGCATTCGATGTTGTTTGACAGTGACATGATTCATGCTCCTGTAGCAAAGAACAAAACAAATACAGAAATTTTACTCATTCGGTTTTTGTTGGAATTTCCTCGAATTGTGTGGAGAAATTTAAGTTGAAGTCTCACTTTGATCAACTTAAACTAAACGTTACACACACACACACACACACACACATATATATATATATATATATATATATATATATATATATATATATACATATATATATATATATATATATATATATATATATACAGTATGTGTTTGTGCGTGAGAAGCTTTGGCTCAGAGGCGAATTTATTTAGGTCTTTTATTTTGAATAGAATGGATACCGTTGATTGTTGATTACTCTAAACATTTTACACTAAACACGAACCCGACACGTAACAACAATTGTAAACTGGAACAAAAGTGGTGCAATACGAATATCTGTGGACATTTATTTTACGTATAAGATTGTCATTATCGGAATAAGCTTCCTCCTGAAGTCGTTTCTAACACCTCCGTCAAAATGTTTTAAAGTAATCTTGACCTAATATTAGAGGGACTCCCTGAGTAAACTTTCTTTCGTGCTTTTTGATTATTACAGCGATCATTGAAATAGTTTTCGTTTGTAAAAGCATCTTAAGTACTTTGATTTGTTCTTCGATGTATACATGTGTGTGTGTGTGTGTGATTATGTGTATACGTCCAGTTCCTAATTAACTGTTCTTTGAAATTTCTCGGCAGCTCTTCCTTTACAAAGTACGGAGTATTTTCTTATTTCCAAACCTGTCCATTTTCCGTGGGGTGGATTAGGAAGAGGAGGCAAAGGAGCGAGCCTTCTTGCTTTTCTGTGCTTGTTTCTATTGGAATGGAACCAACCACTTTATTAACATAAATAATGCCTCTCTCTTCATAAACATTAATGAATAAAAACTTTTTAAATTTTTTGACTTATAATACGGATAAATTTATTAATGACCAATGATCCTCAACCGATAATACGCTTTTAAATTTCATTCTGAAAGCTTCAATCATTTTTAATAAACTTTCACAACAGAACAACAGACCTATAACCAAGACTCAATGCACATGTGTCTCCATATACCCTTTTCCTTTGCTTTGTAATGCTTTTATTATTTTCTATTATTACTTTACGAATTTTTAGCTTTTCAGCTCCATACATGGTTATTATGTTCAGTCATATATATATATATATATATATATATATATATATATATATATATATATATATATATATATATATAATATATATATATATATATACAGGGTGTCCCATAAGTCCGGCATCATAGGAAAAATAATCAAAAAAGGCAAAACAAAAGCTTTTATTTACAGAACGTGCTCAATATGTCCACCATTGTTTTCAATACACAAATCCAGACGTGATACCCAGTCAGCAAACACACGGTGAATGATGTCAGGAGTAATGGTGTTACATGCCCCAATAATGCGCTGCCGCAAATGTTCAACACTCCTAATTTTCTCTGCGTATACCAGCGCTTTCAAGTGGCCCCAGAGATAAAAATCTAGTGGCGTGAGATCCAGGCTTCTAGCTGGCCATTCCACAGGCCCTCGACGTCCTACCCAATGACCAGGGAATTGTTGGTACAGGTATTCCCTTACTTAGGTGCTGTAATGTGCAGGAGCGCCGTCTTGCTGGAACCATGTTGGGAAATTTCCTTCTTCGTTCAAGACACTTGGAAATGCCTCTTCCTTGAGCATACGTAGGTAGGTGCCTCCAGTGACATGTTCATCGAAAAAGAGGGGGCCTATGATGCGATCCTTCCAAATGCCACACCATACCATTACCCGAGATGCACCTTGTTCCTTTGAAGAGGTATACCAGTGAGAGTTGTTTTGAGACCAGTAGCGGGTGTTCTGTCGATTTACCTCACCATTTCCATAAAAAACAGCCTCGTCACTGAACAGAATGATGGACGGGAAATTGGCATCCCGAGCATATTGTTCCGTAGCCCATTCACAAAATTCCATCCGCCGGTCAGGATCATCTTCGCTTAATTTCTCTAGGATCTGAAGTTTATATGGATGCCATTTGTGAGCCTGAAGAATGCGATGGATGCTACTTTTCGACATTCCTGTCTCGGCGGACAATCGCCGAAGAAACTTATTGGGACTTCTGTTAAAATGAGCCAGGATAGCAGTCGCTGTATCATCGTCAGTGGACCTCCTTGAAGGTCCACTGCGTGGTTTATCTTCTATGGATCCTGTTTCCTTAAAGTTTGCAACAAGTCTGCTAACACAACTCTGTGTTATTGGCTCGCGGTCTGGATGCAGTCTGTTAAATTCAGCAGCGGCCTCTCTTGACTCCGATTTCCTATGAGTAGAATTATCTGGATTCGTTCTTCCTTGCTCACAGACATTATGGCCTGTAGAAAGAGAAAAATATGAATTATGGTTTGTAGAAATAGAAAAATATGAATTTCTCCTATGATGCCGGTCTTATGGGACACCCTGTATATATATATATATATATATATATATATATATATATGAGGGGTCGCGCGTCTTAAGGTACCTAAGCGCCACCACAGGCGAAAACGTGTTTTTGATGGATATCACTATTTTCACCCTTCCTCTATCGCGTGGTTTGGGTTATAATGACCTTACGACACTAGAAGTATGGTTGAAAATCTTATGAAGCGAACTACTTTTTTCACCTCTATCGCCAGCTGGGCTCTGCCGCCCCAGATGTGATGCGCGTCTTAAGGCCCCAATACCCCGTTCAACTGGTGATGGGGGTGGGGGTGGGACGCTCGGTCTCTGGGTGGCGGGAACAGCAGGAGGAGCGCGAGCCAATGAAAACATGGCAGCCACGCCGCTCTGCTTTCTGATTGGCCACCCGCTCCACGTGCCGAG
This sequence comes from Bathynomus jamesi, assembly GCA_023014485.1. NCBI lineage: Eukaryota > Metazoa > Arthropoda > Malacostraca > Isopoda > Cirolanidae > Bathynomus > Bathynomus jamesi. Next base: position 5,162 of record JAJOZX010012839.1, on the reverse strand, counting down.
AGGGACACGACACAAACATCCCGCCAATACCTTAAGACTCGCGTTGCTGTTAGCAGGCGTCCTGTGTTCGTGCTCATATTGCTGAATATTGCGTGGCTTATTCTATTCACCCGGCTTCTGACTATTATCAACGTGTGCAGCAATGTCTCACCGTGCTAGTGATAGTGATGAAAAATCAATGGAATCATTCTGTGCCAGAAATCGCACCCAAAGTTCGGCATAATAAGAAAATCAAAAATTTTTAAAAAATATATATAAAATATAAAATATGAAAATCAATTCCAAAAACTCATCAACATCTTCATTAGCATACCTAGAACTCTAATTTAGCCAGAAATGAACGTTCAAGCTCAATTAATAACAGAAATACTATTGCCAGAATATTGCTGAACTTTGGAGGCGATTTCTGGCGAATTTTAATTTTGGCGCTTAGGTACCTTAAGACGCGGGACCTTCAATTATATATATATATATATATATATATATATATATATATATAGTCATTGTATTTCAGGCATTTCGCGTAATATCTGTGACCCTTAAACATAGGTAATACGCAGTACTAACCTAAACTAACCATCACGAAGTCATTAATCGCATAATCGAATTACCCTCAAATGCCTAAAGCTTTTAGGCATTACGTGAAATGACTGATTTCACACAGTGACTGTAACATACACATAATTTGCTCGTTTGAAAGCCATGATTGGCCATTATCAACCAATCACGGCTCTTCTCATTGCTTGTAATTTACTTTTCACATTGAGGTGCTCCGCGCCAGATGTTCGTAAGCGCCACCCCGGGCTAAAACTCGTTTTTTGTACCAGCGTGAAGCTCAGTTCCCATACTATCCAATGTTGAGAGATACGAACATCTGGCTCTGAAACCATAAGGTCGAAATCCCTATTTAACCGTGTTTACAAGCCGACCGGAATAGCGTGGCATAAACTTTAACTGCGTTTACTGGCATTTTTTATTTTTGGCGCTTACGAACATCTGGCGCGGAGCGGAGCACCTCAATAGAGTATGTAAATTATACTACACTTTGAAAACTCACCTGAACTCATTAGTTAATTGACAACAGTCAAACTAACGAAAATATCACGACTTAACCTAACTAATCGTCATGGGCGTACAGTTGACCTAACCGGGCATTCAATTAACCGTCAAAATTGTTACTAACTGAAAAGAAGAAATTGGGGATGCGATAAAGGAAAAGATCAAAACAGATTTCATATTTTATCACTTCATCAATTGATTTTCAAAGATAAAAATCCATTATTTTTAAATTTGAAATTAAATAATTAATAATGATTTAATTCTAAGAGTGTCGTAAATTTTATCTCCTTTTATTGAATATGAATTAAAGCACCTTAATTTATTGGATAACTTTGAAAAGTTGAATGTAATGTATTTGTCCGAATATTCATTTTAAATTAAAAAAAAATATATACAGTGTGTATATATATATATATATATATATATATATATATATATATATATTTTTTTTTTTTTTTAAATGCAAACAACACAGTATAATTAATGTAAAGAACGACACGACGCTTGTGTAGAAGAGCGTTCCGCACAAGATGAGGAGGGAGAACGAACAAATGAAAAATGAGGTACCACCCGGGAATCGAACTCGGGATCATCCGATTGCCGGTCAGATATGCTATCCACTACACCAGGGATTCCCAAAGTGGTCTGTACAGACCCCCAGGGGTCTGTAGGCATTGGTTTCTGCTCGTATGTATGAGAATTACGACTTCTGATTGATCGAGGTCCATGGTGTAGTGGATAGCATATCTGACCGGCAATCGGATGATCCCGGGTTCGATTCCCGGGTGGTACCTCATTTTTCATTTGTTCGTTCTCCCTCCTCATCTTGTGCGGACGCTTTTCTACACAAACGTCGTTCTTTATATATATATTATATATATATATATATATACACACACACAGTACGTATGTATATATATATATATTATATATATATATATTACACTATATACACACGCACACGCACAGTATGTATATATATATATATATATATATATATATATATTATAAGTTCAAATTAATAAATCTTTATTCTGAAAAGAATAAACAAATGACAGAGTTTTACAATTTTAGATATTTGATATGATATTAATATATTCACAGTACTCTACTTTAAATATGCCTTTGGAAGCATGGAGGCTTTTTAGGCACAATTAATGGCATTTAGTTTATTTATTACATAAAAATGTGAAAGTGGCAAGTAATAGTAAGTGTGATAATGAATAATAATAAATACAATATAAAGTTATAAAATGTTACATAATTTTAAATTAAATGAATGACTGTATATTTAGTAGAAATTAAATGATGCTTAATAAGGAAAATATAAAAACAATAAATTACGAAATTTAAAGTGCTTAAAGAAATTAGGATATTTTAAGTTGTTGATTTTAAAATGGGAATTTCATTACCATGGTAAAAATGACAGTAGTAAACTTGTACATCAGTAGGAGCTAATGAAGTACTTTTTTAGTGATATGCGAAGTACATTTAGTGATATAGCCTGCGTAGTTTCTATTGTATATTTAGGTTTATGTATAAAATCTCTGGGCAGTCTGATTTCACAACGATGGTGTATTTAATGGGGGGGGGGGGGGGGGTGATTGTTCTTTGAATGGGTTATGTATGTTGATTTTTATTGATAACTTTGAACATATGACAGCAACATTGAATTTGTATAAGTTATTTAGTTTTAAAATATTTATCTCTTTAAACATTGGGAAGTGTGACTTTGTCTGTTGTCATTATTCGAAGGAATTCGCAGACATTTTTTATGAATTACTTCCAAAGGATGTTTTGTTATATTTTTTGAACTACTACACCATGCTGTAATGCAATATAATAACTGTGGATGGATGAAAGAATAATATAGGGTTCGGAAGGCGTTTTGAGGAAGGGTCTTTTTTAGTTTAAAAATATGGAGAGAAATCTTGATATTTTGGATTTAATATGTTGCACATGACTTTTGAAATTTAGCTTTTCATCTAAATTAATGCCAAGTACTATAACCTCATTCACTCTTGCAAGAGTAGTATTCCAATTTTTATTTGACAGTTTGTATTAATAAGTTTGTGGTAATAATCATATAAGATGATTTTGTCAGGTTCAGTAAAAGTTTATTGTGACTGATCGGGGACCTTGGTGCAGTGTTAGCATATCCGACCGGCAATTGGATGATCCCGGCTTCGATTCCTGGGAGGTGCCTCATTTTTCATTTGCTTGTTCTCTCTCCCCCATCTTGTGCGGAACGTTCTTCTACACAAGCGTCGTTCTTTACATTAATTATACTGAGTGTTGTTTGCAGTTAAAATGTGTGTGTATATATATATATAATATAATGAAGTAAAATTTGGCTTGAGGATCAGGATAGATGGCCCCTCTTAACTGTCATATTGGGATTTTCGTGCCACAAGACGAATGAGTTAGTTAACTTTGGAGAGATGAGATTATATTTTTACTAAAGAGTTGAAGCAAGTTTTCATAACAAAAAATAATTCAGTTTTCCTGGATTTTATTTAAATTACTTACTTTTTTAACTTTTAAATACTTTTTTTAGCTTATTTTAGCACCCTTTTCTGAGTAGCGTTTAATTTAAAATACTTCCAACTTAAACTTTTACTGAGACAACAAAGATGTAACACACACACACACACACACACACACAACATATATATATATATATATATATAATATATATATATATGCACTAATTATTCTTTAATGAAAACGCAATTTAATATACATTTTAAGTGTTTAAATTGCGTGTTCATTAAAAGAATAATCAGTGCATATATATTATATATATATATATATATATATGCACTAATTATTCTTTAATGAACACGGAATTTAAACACTTAAAATTTATTAATTTTAATAAAATTTGGAATTCAAAGATACGGTATCTGTAAAGATAGTTATGTGTACCTCCCTCAAATAATTTATTTTAAAATTATGGGATTAATTAAAATTAAAAATCCTCATTCAGAAAAGAATACAAGTCACAGTTTTACAATTTAGATATTTGGTATGACATTAATATATTAACAGTACTCTAATCTGAATATGCCATTGAAAGCAAGGAGGCTTTTTAGGCAAAATTAATGGAATTTAGTTTATTTATTCCAAAAGAAATGAAAGAGGTAAGTAATAGTAATAGTGATAAAAAAAGAATAATACTGATAATAAACATAAGATAAAAATTTACAAAATTTTACATAATTTTTAATTAAATGATTTATTTTATATTAAATAGCAAATAAATAATGCTTAATAAAAAAATATATAGAAAGAAAGAAATAATGAGATTAAAATGCTTAGTGAAATTAGCATATTTTAGGTAGTTCTTTATAAAATGAAAACTTAATTACTATGGTAATGATGGCAGTAAGTGAACTTATACATCAGTAGGAGCTAATGAATACATTTTTAGTAATTGTGAAATACATTTGATGAAGCCTGCTTGATATGTATTAATAATAATATTGAAATTAATATTAATAATAATAATAATACATAATAATAAAATAATAAAGGTATTATTTACAGTTTAGGTAAAGGTCTTTTGATGAGGGTGATGATGTACTGTACTTTCAGTGATGTGCCAGATACATTTAATAATGAATCATGTCTGATGTTTACTGGCATTTCATCCCATACGTCTTCTCCCTTGAAAAAGCAAAGGCATTTCCTGCTTTTCCCTATAAATAATTTCCGTTTGAGGCGGTTTTAATGCCTGTTATTGATTGAGTAATCTGTCGAAAATATTTTTTTTTTTTACGACCAGGATTCAAAGGCGATTTAAATAATATGAGGGTAAGCTCCTTGAAAGGGTGATGCTCTTAAATAAGATAAACACAACGCTGAAAGAAGGCATGGTGCAATATAGGGATTACATAAACAAGATCAAATTTCAAAATATCGACGACGTTTGACCTTATGAAGTCGACCTTATTCCAGTTCGAACCAGATGCAAGATATGGATTTCAAATGAAAAATGAAAAGTTTGCTCAATATTTTAAGTGAGTGTGACTACCCATATAAAAGAAGCATTTCAAATTTTCTATGAAATTTACTAACTAATCATCTAACCTAACCAACTG
>JAJOZX010012838.1:0-102590 GCA_023014485.1 Bathynomus jamesi | reverse complement strand
AAAAGATCAGCTGAGGAGGACAGTGACAGGAGGAAACGGGAGTTCCAGCACTCCCTGTCTCCTGCCTTACGTCCCCTCCGGAGTATTTCCCTGTTCGATTGGTGTCTACAATCTCCTCCTAAAGACGTATCTCAGAAATATCTCAGAAATATTCCAATAAATCAAATGTGTCTTTGACTACGTAAAAAGATTTCGAAAGCCTTTACATCCCTAATTCATCAAGCTAATCCCGCGGCCAGGACCACCCTCCACACTTTGCACAGAGAGATAAAATCTGGCAAAACCTGTGAGATTTATAATATATATATATATATATATCTGTAAAGAACGACGCTTGTATAGGATATATTCCGCGCAAGACGAGAAAGAGAAAACAACAAAATGAAAAAATGAAGTACCACCTGGGAATCGAACCCGGGATCTTCCGATTGCCGGTCAGACGCGATAACCACTACACCATGGACTTCACTCTTCCAAATGCCGTAATTCCTCTACATACTCGCAGAAACCAATGCCCCAAGGGGGCACCTCCCGCATGCCGTAACATTATATACATTCAACTGCAAAGAACACGCAGTATAAATAACGTTATTTATACTGCGTGTTCTTTGCAGTTGAATGTATATATATATATATATATAATTTCACAATTAAACACGTGAAATGAATGAATAACCCACAAAGAAAAAGAAAAATGATTCCAAGGCCTTTCGTGTATTCGTGTATTCGTCATTCCCTGACGAGGTGTACTTATGAATACGAAAGGCCTTGGAATCATTTTTCTTTTTCCTTGTGGATTTGCATCATATATATATATATATATATATATATATATATAGGGGTATGTTTATGTGTGTGCACAGGCGGTCGCCACCTCTATACAAATTCTTTTATAAAATTATCTCACTTTGTTCCCGGGGCCGTTCTTACGAACACTTTCGCATCTACTTGAAAAATGGCCGGAACAAAGGAAACCCATTAGGAAGTTACATGAATGCCTCATGCGACTTAAAGTGCTTCCGATTATATAGTATAAACACCGAAGATTCCTCGTATTCTGGTAGTGTAAAATGTGCACTTTTTTTGATAAGGGCAAAGTTTATTGAAAATATTCTGAAACTAACATAATTGTGTATTATAACAATTGCAAGTTCAAGATTATTATTATTGTTAATATTATCATTATTATTATTATTATTATTATTGTTATTATTATTATTATTATTATTATTATTATTATTATTATTATTGACAGAGTATATACTTAACAAACTGACGAAAGTTTTGTGTGCACCTGCTGCATAGCATATGTCAACAAAGCAAATGCTCTATTGAAATAAATAATCGATTTAAGTCTTAAATGTTTGTTTTAATGTCTGAAATGAGTTGAGAAACGAGAAGCCTCACGCATTTTTATTTTATTTCACATCCAAACCAACAAAGAGCGCTTGCAAGTATATGACACATGAATGTTCATATCTCTCTCTCTCTCTCTCTCTCTCTCTCTCTCTCTCTCTCTCTCTCTCTCTCTCTCTCTCTCTCTCTAAGTTTTTGCACTTTGAAGTAGCTACAGTATATAATTTTTATTTTATATTTGCCATAAAAGTGCCTTTCACAAAATATACGTGTCATATCTGCGCGTTCCAATTTATACGGAATACTTACGTTGATAACCATGTCAATGGAAATTGTATGCAAATTTTATACGAGTAATTTAAAGTGTATATATCGACGATAAATTTGAGGAGTTAAAGAAGATCTTATTTAAGAATCTGATGAAAGAAATTAATTCCAAATTTGAAGATAATATAATTAAAAAAGTTAATATTAACTTGCAAAAAAAAAAAAATTTGAATGTAATAAAAAGGTTTCAAGTACTGAGAATAATTTAACTGAAGGGAAATGAATTAAGTATTCCGAATTCCTTATAGGTAAATTAAACGACAGTGTTAAACTTGTTCAAGATAAAGCACAAAAAATTAACGCGAAAGTAATTGAAATTATTGGTCAAATTCTTTCGAAAACAAATAATTGATAATCATTTTATTTTGCTTAAAAACGGTGCTAAGCATAAAAAAAGCGTTGAGTTTCAATTGGAGTGTCAGAATCCATTTAGTCTTTTAAATACGAATGATGGTGAAAATGAAACAGTTTCGACAAGTTCAGCCATAGTTAAGATACTGAATTTTATTCAAGGAACTCGTTAAAACGAAAACGAATATGCGTACTGGGCGCTAAAATCGATCTTATTGAACGGGTGAAGAAATTAAAAGTAGAACCAATGAATCCACTTTTGATTTCTCTCGTTGGAAGCAATGATTTGATTAATTATAACAGCAGAACCGAGGATTTGTTAGCTAAGTTCCGAAATTTGATTAGGGCTTTGAAAGAGAGGTCTAATAACGTGTTAATTTGTAGGGTGCTTTCGAGAATGTATAGAAGTAATAACTGTTAAGTAAAACGATAACTAGAAGCGATGTGTGTAATTGAAGGGGTTGAATTCACAAACAAATTAAAAAACAATTCCCATATTGTACGCTGTTGGGGAATTCTTAAATTAGGGGATGCTGGCCAGCTAGAGATGCCTCTGGATTGGTGCTTCCTTATCCAAGTAATTCCTATGCAAAGGACGCAATAGAGTTTGCGATATGATAATTTTTTCTTTAAAAGTAGGTAAATCACATATTTTATGTACACTTTCGTGGTTTTTTTAAAAAATGCGGTGTGCTAACACCCCATTTTACTGCTCCCTTATTTAACTAATTCCAGTGTGAAAGATGAAATATATATATAATTAATTTTAAATGTAAATCTCTCAGCACGACTCACTCATCGAATAAAAAATGCAGCAATGAAAGGGTGATTTCTTGCAAAAAACTTCACTTTTCTACGTGAAGGTCAAAATATGATAATATCCACCCGAATCCACCTGTATCCACCCGAAGAGGATGCCAGTGGGCATCGAAACTGTTGTGGAAATAAACTCTGTCTATTAGAGTGGGTTTTTATTATCATATGGTGATTTCTTGTATACAATAAATAAATAAAAAATGCCTTAAAAACATGTATGGTGTAGATTAGATTAAACAGTCGTGTTTCATGATATCCTTTATTTTTCACTGTCTTCTAATGTGTAATTCGGTATACGAGATACTGTAAGTGTACGCATAGTGTAAATCAGGGGTCACCAACCTGGGTAGCGCCACTAGTGGGCTCACATTAAAGGTAATTAAACATTTATTTCATTATTTATTTATCGATTATGTTGATTTATTCTTTTTGATCTAAAGTGGGCGATAAGCTTTTTTAATTTTCAAAAAATCGTAAAAGTGGGCGGTGAACAAAAAAAAGGTTGGTGACCCTGGTGTAAATGAACTCTGAAGCTATTCTTTTCACTATATATTCCCTACTACTTTCCTATAAATCTTCTTTCTCAGCTGTTTTCTGTCAGCAGTGGCTGGCGGAAGAGGGAGAGTCTGATCCGTTCTATACTTTACTGGCAGTACTATTCCTGTGTGAAAGCTTTATACGTCTATAAGTGTAAGGATGGTATAGTTTCAGTATTCTTTATTTCCACTTGCTTTTTCGTTTATTTATTTTTTTGACCTACCTTCTTGGACTAGATTAGAGTGGATCTTAGGGTCTTTGTTTGTTAGCCTGTATCGTTGTATCTCTATATCTCTGAAAAAGGCCGAAAAAGAAATTTGTTTTTCATAAATATCAGCTTCTGCTTACATCAGATGATTGTAAAAATGACACAGCTTAATTAGCGAATATTAAAATCACTGAATAAAGCACTGTTATATACAAATGAAGTTCAAAGAGAAAACTTAATTACTAAACTTGGGTTTTGTATATCATATGCGGAAAGCCATATACAAATTAGAGTGTCATTAATTGCTGGAGATGTATCCGAAGAGTGCTCGGTAATTGATATGTTCCGTGTTGGTCTCTTTCAAAGGAAGATATTGAAGACGTCTGAGGAGAAATTAAATGATATCAATACTCGTTCAATTAAATGTCATAAGCCGCTTCTTCTTCTTCCATTATTGCTTAGATTTTCATCTTTATTTACCAATTTTTTCTGCTTTTTCATTTCATTTCATCATACGACTCACTCATTACACACTCCCCCTCTGTTTTCTCTTTTGTTCTATTGTCACTAGAGCGATAATATATATATATATATATATATATATATATATATATAGGGTGAACCAAATGTAGGTGGACAGTAAATGATAACGTTTATTTGAGAATACATATTTAATTTTTTTGTATACTATAATACAAAATAAAATTTAAATAAATTTAGTTATAATATTTAATATAATATAACACAAACACCATAGTTATAATGAACACCATAGTTATAATATAATATAACACAAACCGTATTCAACCTACTGTCCACCTACTTTTGGTTCACCGTGTATATATATTTTAATTAATTAACTTTTATCTTCAATGTAAGTCTATAAATAGAAATAGAATTAACCTCGCTAATTAGACAACGAAGTGACAGTATGCAATAAATAATGCAGACAGAACTATGTCTTTGTAAGTGTTTTACCCCTTAACTCTTTGCTTGCCGCCATACCGCTGCTGCATCACCTAATATAGCTGGTTTCAAATATGATTTAATTTTAAGCACCCCAGTGGTCAAATAGTGTTACTATGAGTTGTAGTATGTCTGTAACACAGTCACAAGGAATATTCTATGCCATGCCAATATTAAAAACTGTCAGGTGTGCCTTTAAAAAATAAAGGACTAAATGTAGTCTGAATAAAAAGTATTTCAAGAATACATTTCGTTGGTCGAAGACACACTGCGAGTAAAATAAAAGGTTTCCTTTAATTCCTGGAATACCTTTTGTATTTTTCGTTTAGTTTCAGAGGACTCCTCTTTTCAGGAAGAGAACTGTTTTATCTTCTTTGGAAATACTTTCCCCTTAATATTACTGTACTCTTCAAACACTTCTTTGCTTGCAGAGTACATTTACTCCTTTTATTCCCCCTCCGTTCTAAAGTAGACACGGCGGACAGTTTTTAGGGTGATTATGCATGCTGTCCATAAACACGGCGAGGCTTATAGTAATCATGCATTACAGTAGGACAATTTGAAATTTATATCTGTCAGTGCAGAAGTAGAGGGGTATTATTCTATTACAGTACAATATACAATTAAGTAGTTTGTGCTCACCACAAGACGTGAAAACATGTGAAGCCACAAGCGCACATACTTGTATGTACTCTATGAAGCGCGGAGAGACACGGTGGATATAAACACCGCTGTAAACATTGTGCTAACTCACGGTTAACTCGGTGTCATGATCACGGATAATCACGTGAGTAATAATGTGTGTGTGTATATATATATATATATATATATATATATGATGAATAAAACCACGAAGGGAAAAGAAACACAAAGTGGTTTTATTCATCATAAATATTTTTCACGTGTCACTTTCGTGAAATAATTTTCATATATATATATATATCAGAGCTGGGCACTTGCGGCATATTACGGTACTGCGGTACTGCTGCACTACCAAACCGGTACCAAACCGGTACGCGGAAATTTGAATGCGGTAGCGGTACTGCGGTACTTTCAGCGATCCTTTGCGGTACTGCGTTATGGGGGCCCGGGGTGGTAGTGCGGTGGTACCGCAAGTACCGCAGTACCGCAAAATATGCCGCAAATGCCCAGCTCTGATATATATATAATAATAATATATATATTATATATATATATATATGACGTAAGAATTATGACGTTAGACCGTTTTCCCGCTCCCAAAACACTGGCCAACAAAATGAAACTTTCTTTTCTCATCACAAACATGATCACACTTTTCTTAATGCATCTTTCGCGCTGATTCCGAATCTGGTTTTATTTTGTTTCTAGCACGTATAGTTATATAGATACACTGGTTTTGATATTTTTAAGTTTTTGATATTGCTATAAGAAAATTTATGGATGTATAGATCACACTTAGGAATGCTAAACAACAAATACATCATATACCTTATTCAATGTACTTATAAATAAAGAATATATACATTATTTTATTAAAAGCGCTGTGAGTGTGATTTCCTTTTGTAAATTTGGCCTGGATTGTCACGATACAGCATCCAACAATGGTCCGCCATCATGCTTTCATTCCATATCCTTGGTAGCGCTTCTCCATCATCTGAATATCTTGATGGAAGCGCTCTCCTTGCTCGTCACTCACTGCACCAAGGTTTTCAGGAAAGAAATCTAAGTGGGAATGCAGGAAGTGAATTTTTAACGACATTCGACACTCCATTTCTTTGAAGGCATCAAGGAGGTTCTTGACTCCATCCTTATACGCAGGTGACTTGTTGCTTCCAAGAAAGTTTTCACATATCCATTTGAACGCCAGCCAAGCCTTCAATTCCAGCGGACTTAGGACTTTTTCAAATTCAGTGTCATTCAAAACCTCCCTTATTTGTGGCCCAACAAAAATTCCTTCCTTCAATTTTGCTGCAGTAACCTTCGGAAATTTCCTTGAAAGGTAGTGGAACCCTTCATAATTGACTTTACCCATTGCTTTTACAAAATTCTTCATTAAACCAAGTTTAATGTGAAGAGGTGGCAGATAATCTTTTGGGGATCCACTAAAGGGACAGACTGGACATTGCTTATCCCTGGGACATATGTATACCTAAGTGGCAGTCACTTTTGGTGTAATGTTCTATAGTGGCGCGACTGTCCCACAGGCAAAGAAACAACAAAATTTTGTGAATCCTGACTGCTACCCATAAGCATTCCTATAACTTTTAGATCTCCACAAACATTCCATTGATGACTGTCGTATTTGATTGCCTTAAGTAGTATATCCATATTGTCATATGTCTCTTTTAGATGGACGGAATGGGCAATGGGGATGGGTGGCATTATATTACCATTATGCAAAAGAACTGCTTTCAGGCTTCTCTGCGACGAATCAATAAAGAGGCGCCACTCAGATGCCACATACGTCTGAGATATGGCTGTAAATAGTCCATTGATGTCATGGCAATAACAGAGAGGACCGTCTACTGAAAAGAATGCTGTTAATTCAAATTCCGCTTTCGGTAGTAACTAATACGAACATTGTTCTCAAGTAAATTGTTCTCCTTTAGTCTTGAGGCGAGAAGCTCTGATTTCTCTTTAGACAGCGATAAGTCTCTAACAAGATCATTCAACTGTCCTTGGGTTAACTTTAGGCTCTAAATGTCTACCTTCAAAAGTGAATCACAATGCTGCTAGACGTAAAAGCTCACACCTGAAATACATAAGATGTTATAATTAAGATAATTGAAATAATAAGATGAATAAACTAAAAAAACACAATAAAATAAACACAATCAAATGTTGAAATATTAGTATTTTGCCTATTTAAAATGGTTAAATCTGTGTAGTTATATATATGCCTTCATCTTGAAAACTATACGTGCTAGAAAAACTCTGAATGCAGTTTTGGAATCAGCGTGAAAAATGCTATCCAGCCACCACAAATTTTACTCTGATGAAAAATCTTTGTTGACCAGTGAAATTAACCGTAAGTTGAAATTTAGACGCTGACGTTTTTGTTGTAAAGGGATTGTAACTTTATAAGAGCGTCATTTAATTTGCAGTGTAAAATTAGATAGACTCCCATTCATGAACGACCAGCAACAAAGGTCATTTGATTAACAAAAAGAGTGAGTGTTAAATATTATACATTTTTAACTTTATAAAAAAATTACAATTCTGAAAATGAAATTACTGAAAATGTAATTAATTCAGGTTTATGTACCCATCATTTCATCATTTATGGAGAATGTCAGATTAAACGGGCACCTTTAGGCAAATTATTGGAACAGCCCTTTTATACGTTCAAGGCCAGTATTTAAATATGTATCAGGAAAACCGTAAAACATAAAACGTAAAACGTATCGTGAGTCGAGTTCGGAGTTCGTTAAAGATGCTCGTTCAGATAGTATTCTTGAATGATATATCGTCAATTACCCGTGGCCGTGAAACTGAATAATCAAACTCTGGTCAAAGGAAACGCAGAGAGTTCGTATACAGGAACTGTTTTATTGGTTTCAACAAAAATAAATGTGTTGTAACAAAATTTTGGTTTAATTTTTAGACACTAAAATTTGTGCTTCGTATTACAAAACAAAATTAATTTCATTGTTAATAATTTGCTGCAGCCAATACATATTTAGTTGATTTAGCAAAATCTGCGTATCTGTTTTTTTTAAACAAGATTTTCTTAATTGCACAGACAATTCTTATATTTTTTTTTCTTTTAAAAAAAAATTTATATTTCATTGATTCACAAATAATTTGTTTTTAAGATCAAATTAAAAAAAAACATGTACTCATATTTCTTTGTGTTGAAAAAAAACATTTTTTTAATTTCGGGAAAGTATTTATTAATTTTTTATGTTTAAATTAAACATGAATCATGCTTATTTTGGAAATTATGTTCAAATTTACTACTTGTCTAATCGAATTTCTTGAAATTAAAATTTTAGATTAAAATTTTTTGTTTAGCCCTAACTTAACTAACTATATATTTAATTATGCATATTATACTTACATAAATAAATACAGTAATTTTTTACCCTTACCGGTTTCAAACCGCTTTTCCTGAGAAACCCATCATGCAACGTAGAGACTTCAAGCTACACTTCCCGGATTCACAGATGCGTTTCACAAATTGGCTATCTATAGTTTTGTTTTACATTATTTTTATTAAATAATCTTTTCATCTAAAAAAAATTAACATTTAACATTCGCATTTAAAACTTAATATTTAGAAGAAAAATGCAATTTTTGAAGACTAAAAAGCTACTATTAATTCTCTAAAGACGAAATTTTACATAAGGTCAAGTTATAAATGCCTAAAACCTTAACATTTCCTATAGCAGTCATCTATAGAGAACAAAATTTAAAAAATTAAATAATATTTTGTATGACAATTATTAATCAAATAACGTTTTTCCCATTAAAATAATCCGCAAATTTTGTTATAAAATAATATTTTTTATGTAATTAAGGCGATTATTACATTTTAATCGTAGCTTCGTTTAAATTAAAAAGAAAGTGATTAACTAAACGTATTTTGTTGTTTTGTTAAAACTATTTTTCTCTCTGTAGTTCTGAATTTGCAAATGGGATAATGCAAATTTTCGTTAGAAAGTGAGGATAACCGTCAACAAAGGTGGTCAACAAAGGAGGTCATACAACGAGCGGGAAGATATGGTTATCATGCCATCTCTGCGTAGCACGAGTAGTATGAGCTGGGACATCATCTTCCATGAGTGCGCTTTGGTGTGGAGATACATTTTCATAGGAATAAATGAGTAGCAACTCCTCTTTCATAATCTATATATATATATATATATATATATATATATATATATATATATATATATATATATATATATATATATATATATATATATTTGGCTGAATTAACAGTTCATATGCAGAATACCAGCTCTGTTCGTCCACTGCTCCAAATTGCATCCTACACCATTACAGAAAATCACTGTTTTACCATATCTTGCAGATGTCACAAAAAAAATTCTTGAGATGGATGTCTCATTACCCATACACGTCCACTGTCTAAAAATGAAGCAAACCGAGACTCATCCGAGAAGATTACGGTGTTCCAAAGGCACAATCATGTTGACTATCGGTCCTACACACTGCTTCCGACGGGCAATGTTGCGAAGGGTGAGCATTAGCTTCCTTCTAGCTGCCCTGCAATAGTAGCCCATGTCGTGAAGATATCGTCTCATGGTCCTAGAGCGGAATTTCCCTTTGACTTTGATTCCCAAACTCTATTAATTCGATCTCTTGTAAAATCTGTCAATTCCCAGGAACCTCTACCTCTTGGCATTGTGAAATACATACTACTTTAATTTTAATAGTTACCTCGCTCTGACAATTTGGTTTCAACAGATTATATTCTTTTTTAACAAGTTTATGGACAATCATTGCGGTGTCTATTTACTTTCATCAACACCTCTACTGTACAAAACTTGTAGATACTGCAAATAATATCAGTTTGCCATAAAGAAAAGCTGAATGTTTTTTGCGAAAACCAGACCTCAGTCGACGTGTGATTCGATGAAAATACCTGTCTATACATCCGTCAGTGTAAACGAAAGATAACATACGTGGCTCAAGGCTTATGATATTTCGGAGGTCTACTGTCATTTTAGTTAATTTCAGTCGAGTGTACGCACGTGGGCAAAGAGAGTGGCTAATTACTCATTTTAGGAATTTTAGCTCTTTGCGACCACCAGGTCATTACAGTACGAGTTTAATGTAAAAGACAACGACTTGGGATACTGAAAAGTCTGAACGGTTATTCAGGGAGGAACTTCTTAATTCTATTAAATATATATCCATTCTTGAAAATCATATTTTCTTCCACAGTTCCAACAGGTTTTCAGTTGATTACACGTATAATGCAAGATGGTTATGACACATGGCACACTTACAAAACCACCACTAGTTGGAAGAGAGAAAATGAGCTGCAAGAGCTTCCTTGGGTACCTTGGTTATCAGCTGCGACAACGAATACCCCCCTCCCCCCTCACGCATTGGTCATAGGTGTGAAGGAAATTTTAATGGAACTTTGCCAAAACTTTGATCATCCCACAAAAATGCGAAAATTCATTCCCTTTGTAAGAAGAGGTGTCCTCGTTTTCAATGGTCTCATGAAGAAACCACTTGATATTAATTGACTCTTTACGTCAGGTGCTGTCTACAACTCACTCGAGTTACGAAGTGCTCACCTTTTTCTAGCGGGACTGTATATAAGGAAGATCTATTTTACATCATTTTGTAAACATGAAAAGTGGCCGGGTTTAAATCTGATTAAAATTTAAAAACATAAAGGGGATATCTTAATCTTCCTATCATAATAAACCCAAAGTAAATGTAACAATTTCTGAATTTATTTACTAAATGCAATGAAAAAGCTAATAATTACTGGTCGTGAGCGACGCATATGGAAGTCTAGGCGAGACTCTGTAGTACATAGAAGAGGAAAAATGTTAATTATATTAGACCTGACACACATATTCAACGAACAAAACTCCGACATGAGGTTTTGGGTTTTGTCATGTAGCGTTTTGTTGAGAAAACTCTTCCATTTCTCTAAAACATCGACGAGTCTTTGACATAATATTGACGAGTTATATATACGAGTGTATGTATATATATATATATATATATTTGGTTGGGTTTTGAACATTAATGTTCAGGATCGACCTTTGTTTGACTCCTATTACAGCATCTCGTCTCATCTGAGGGATTTTTATGGCACCCATTTATCTACCAACCAATGGAAGGATGAACAGCTAGGTGTGAGCTGCGTGCTGGCTGCCTTCGGCGGGAATCGAACCCGAGCCGATAAATTCGTAGTCAATGACGCTATAACCTCGACACCACAATTTTATATATATATACACACACAACAATAATAACTGCAAGGAAACTTTCCAGATTTATTAAAATCTTTGAACTCCAATCACCTTTTGACCATTTTGTTATTGATCTTCTTCCATTTCAGTATTTTCCTTTTCTCGAACATGTCACAAAAGCCTTTGAAGAACTGAACCGAATTCAGAGTTTATTAAAGTTTAGTAAATGTGGTTTCATTTCGTAATTAAATATCGCGCACAATATATATATATATATATATATATATATATATAACTGCAAGAACACGCAGTATAAATAACGTAAAGAACGACGCTTGTATAGGAGATATTCCGCGCAAGACGAGAGAGAGAGAACGAAACAAATGAAAAAATGAGGTAACCACCCGGGAATCGAACCCGGGATCTTCCGATTGCGGTCTATACAAGCGTCGTTCTTTACGTTATTTATACTGCGTGTTCTTTGCAGTTGAATGTATATAATGTTACGGCATGCGGGAGGTGCCCCCTTGGGGCATTGGTTTCTGCGAGTATGTAGAAGAATTACGGCATTTGGAAGAGTGAGGCTCATGGTGTAATGGTATCGCATCTGACCGGCAATCGGAAGATCCAGGGTTCGATTCCCGGGTCTTTACCTCATTTTTTCATTTGTTTCGTTCTCTCTCTCTCGTCTTGCGCGGAATATCTCCTATACAAGCGTCGTTCTTTACGATATATATATATATGTATATATATATATGTATGTGTGTGTGTGTGTGTGTGCGTGTGTGTAGATATATATATACTTATCATAAAATGTTATTCTAATTTTAATGCACAAAGGTTTCATAATTTTTTTTTTTAATTGTGAACTTCACAAAAATCAAACCTGATTAATAGCGATGGAGGAGAATGATTTCCTTTCTACTCAAAAATAATAATAATATTGATAAAAAAAAAAAATGTAAAAAGAGCCATCTTCCATTAACACTATATTTTTCCTATACTTTCCATCGGAGACTTTTTTAAAGGTGAGAAAATATATCATCTTTCAGCCCCCCCCACCCCCCACCCCTTTTTTTTTTTAATCTTTGGTCTTCGATGACGTTATTTGGCGATATAATGTCGCATAACGTCGTTGGAAATTTGTGTGCTGAGGAAAATTGCCGCTCGCTTCGTCGTCCGTCGTTGCTTGGCTCGCCTTCGAGCGATGGTCCGGGGAATAAGGGTTTAAATCGCGTCTTTTATTTTAAAGGCGGAATTCTTCAAAGGAAAGCCGCTTAAACACGACTTTTCCAACATTTATTCTGGCAGGTGTTCCGAGTAACGTCTTCTTGTACACACCCTTATGAATGTAACGCTTTGTGAACCAAAGGTTTTTTCTTGAAAAAAAAAACGGTCTTTCATGCGTGAACATTCAAGAAAAACAGGGTTCTTTAAGAACGTCCATTAAAATAACGTTCTTTAAGTGACGTCTTTTAATGGCGTCTTTTAGAAGTGGTCCTTGAAATAAGAAATGTTTGAATTAAGTGCTTATATAGATCGATAGAAGGTATTTTAGTAATTAAGGTTTCGTGCATGCTCTTCCCTTACCTGTTTTGTCTCATGTTTATTTTTACAAGTAGTTAATAACTGCGAATAAATAGAAGAAACACCAACTAACACAAAGGCCATTTCAAGGCTTTACCTCATATATATATATATATATATATATATATATATATATATATCAGCGAGGAGAACTAGTAACTGGCACAGCGCTCAGGCCAACTACTGTAATGTGGCTTAGTCCACTAACTCCCAGATTATTATTACCAGCATCATCGGGAGTTGAACCCCCCCCCCCGACCTAATTGTTACCCACTGACTTACGGACTCATATATATATATATATATATATAATGAAAACATCGCCCCCAATAGGGTCCGAACTCACCACCTCTTCAGTAGAAGGTGAGGGCGCTAGCCTCTACTCTACCACAGAACAAAAATTAATACAACCAGTCATATGTCATATATTTAAAAAAAAACCTAGGAAGCGTATAACGATTTCGCGTTCATTAGGGTGTATCATGCTCAGGTCGAATATTGAAAAACTTGGAATTTCAAGATTGGCAGTAGGTATTCCTATGTAAAATTGAATTTTAAGAGGGGTTCATCTTCTGCAACTTTTGCGAAAAATCGCATTTAAGTGTTCAAAATCGCACTTTTTTGTCGAAAAATGGGATTTTTTGGCCAATTTCAAAGACTTGGTAGCCTCAAATGACCTCCATATGTTCCATATTGTTCACATACACCCTTAAGCATTTCTAGGGGCAGGCTTGGACCCATTTAAGATCAGCGAAAGTGGTTCATAACCCCTAAAATAACCAAAATTACCCAAAATGGCCCAAAACTAAGGAATTGTATGATTTTTAGTCTCCTATACACCACATTTCGCGGCTGTTCTCTTCATCAGGCAGAATCTTTTTGTTCTTCTTTCTTGGTCTTGCATTTTCTTTTTTTTAGAAACGCCTCCACTAATTTTTATTTATTTTCTTTTCGGCATCACTGAGTGTGATGGCAGCTGCCCCAACCTTTCCGCAAGCTGCTGTAACGTTCAACCTTTTTTTTGCAATTGCAATTCTTCTTTAATATTTGCATAAGTCCCTCCTCCATCCCCAGCTTGTAATAATATGTTGGTCAACTGAATGTTTTGAGATTTTTTCTTCTGAAAGCATCTTGATTTGTCTAGCAGGTCTTGTAGAGATCTAAAACATATTCATAATGTCTTGCTTTGACTTGAAAACTGGCAACAATTCTTTGTGATCGATCCTAGCACGAACAAATCCATCTCTTCTCTCTTGCCCATACACTGCATGAGCTGCAGCTGAAACTTCCTGGACTGCTCTTTCACAGCTTTGAGTGTGAACTGAAAAGTTCTCAACTTCAAGTGGAGACCTGAGAAGTTCCTCAACTTCTCCTCTTGACATCGTACAAGTGAAGAGTGGTTCATACAGTTTCTCCTTATCTCAACTAATCAGAGTAATTGGAGTAGTGGCATCAAAATTCAGTTTAGGGTTTCTATGAGTTCTCAGACTCATGTCTCCATGAGACCTCTGATCTTCTTGATCATCTTAACCCCCCATGCCCTCTCCTCCTCATCTTCACTGCACAGGAGAGAGGCAATGAGGTTCTCACTCTGAGCATGATATGCTTCACGAACTATCACATGAGTGATTATGTTCCTGACTTCAGAGGTCTGGCTTCTCAGCAGTCCCAGAGCGGTCACAATATGGTGAGGTCCATACCTCATGTGGTGCTTCACCTTGATCTCAAAATGCATCTTGAAGTAGAAGTCCAGGCAGAACTTCAGCAGCACCTCCAGCTTCTTCAACACCTCCCGCTTCAGACCATGCTGCCTCATCCACAGCATCAACAGAGCCTCACCTATAGTCAGCCAGCGTGACTGATTCAGTGGGCCACACTTCAAACAAGCAACTTCCTTGCTCAAATCTTCTGTCTTGAGAGCTTTGATCAGTAGGTAGCAGTTCTTCTGGTCAGTGCTAAGGTTCTGTACAATGTCTTCTGGCAGTTCAATTATATCTTCTTCTCCTGGCAGAGCCTTGAAGCTAAAGTTGACAGGTATGTCATTGATCTTCTCCAAATGTTTTCCTATTGGGCCACTGAACCCAGACTTGTGCTTGTAGGGACCATCAAGCTTGATGATCATGTGCCTGAGGCTGAGTTCATTAATATGCAACTGGCATATTAGCCAGTGACACTTGTGACCTAGCAGTCTCCCCAAGTGAGTGATGACTTCTCCATCAGGTCCTGTGTTTGTGTTGGTGGAGTCACCACCAAGGACCACAATAATATATTTAGCACCATGAGTACTAATCTAATCAAACAGAGCCTGAGCTATCTTCAGTGCAGGTTTCTCATTTCCTTCAGGTTCTTCCGGTGCACAATGGAAGAGATACTTCCTCTCAGGTTCCCAGGTAACACTATAGTGCTCTTCACTTGTAATATCAGGATGGAAGCGGCCAGTTTCTTTATTGTAGCTCATGATCTTTGTCTTCTTATCTTGTTTTCCATTAAAGAAAATTCCCTTGATCTCCTCTCCCTCTGTCCTTTTCTCCAGGGCCTCCACCGAGGCACCTATTACAGACTCCTTGCCCTCCACTTCTTCATCCTGTCAACAGCTAGATATGCCTTATCAGCAGATAGATGGCCAGCTTTGATGAGATCTTGCAAGAAACCAGTTGCAATGGCTGCTGCAGGAGTGTTTGCCACCTTGAACCTGACTGCAGTCGCAGCAGTACTTGAGATATCCATGTAGTTCCTCCTGGCAGAGGTGGAGACTTTGCCAGTGTTGACACTGGAGCTTGTGCCTGGTGCAGTACTGGAAAAATCTGTATCAGCAGTAGGAGCTGCTCTGCCTGGAGACTCTTGCAAGGAAGTCATCATCATCATCAGCTCTAAGCAGTAGCTCCTTTTTCTTCCTCTTTTCTGTTTCTCTTCTCAGCTGCCCTCTGTTCTTCCTCCTTCCTCTTAGCAGCCTTAACCTGCTTCACTGTTTCCTTCACATCAACAGATGCCATCCGGAAGCCAGAAACTTCTGAGGTTTTGATCCTCTGGTGATGGAACCACTCTAGCTCTAGCTTTGGAATCTTCTGAGGCAGAGGACAGTCACAGTTGACATGAACTCTAGCAGCACAGCCAGAGCAGCCAGATGCTTCAGTTCCACAGAGAGTGATATCATGTCTGCAGGTTGTTATGTCAAACAATGTATCAAGTTCAGATATTCTCTTCTCTCTCTTTGCAGCCTTCACTCTGCCATTCACTAGGTCAATCATTTCATTCCACCTGACAAGAATCTTCTTGGCAATGGATCTCTCTTGAATGATCACAGGAGGAGTGAACTTGGCATTGCTTTTGCGCCACTGTGCCAGTACCAGTGATGCCAAGTCCTTAGCCAAATCTTGCAGAGGGTACTGAGCTCTCTTCATATCATCCAGAAGCCGCTTCTCTTCCTAGAGGAGGATTCCTCTCTGAAACACAGCTCTCCAGGTTGGAACTTCTGTGGGAAATAACTGCTTGCCTGGACCCACCAGATCACTCGGCTTTGAACCAGAACTTTTTCTGGTCTTTCGTCCTTGCTTAGCCATGGTGGCTGCACAATCTTCACCAAGCTTTGTATCTGAAACATAAAAAATTATCACAGTGAAACTCTAGTAACCTATAACAGCTGTTACAATGGTTTTGTTTGGTAAGAAACCGGTCTGTTACATTTGTACTACAGTGTATGTCCTGCACAGCTGTTCTGTACATAACCAGAAAACGAAAAAGTGGAAATTTGAAGACACAAACGTGATTTTTAGCAAAAGTTAAAAAAAAAAAACCCTCCTAAAATTTAATTTTACACAGGACTACATACTGCCAATCTTGAAATTCGCGTTTCAATGAGCATGATACACCATAGCGTACAGAGGCATTTTACGTGTTAACCCTTCCGCACTCAAGGTAATAACCAGAATTTCATTCAAACTATCCGATGCAATGCTGGAGTTCCATCATGAAAAATCGTGGGTGGTTATGTATGATATTCCATTTATGGGACCCAAGCATTGCACCAGATAGCTTGAATGAAATGCTGGTCATCACCTCGAGTGCGGGAGGGTTAACACATAAAATGCCTCTGAACGCGAAAGTGTTTTGCGTTTCCTAGGTTGCTTAAATATATGACAGTTTATGTTATTTTTTATCCTGTCGTTGTGTAGCGGCTAACGACCTCACCTTCTACTCAGCAGGGGTGGGCTCGAACTCTAGTGGGGGCGGGGGGCTTTTCATATATATATATATATATATACACACACAGTGTATATATAGATGTCGTCAACTTAGGATTTAAAAAAAGTTCATGAAATAATGTCATTCTGAAAATGAAAATCGTTGAACTTGGATAAATTTTGTATTCATGAATTGATGAAGGTTCTCGAAATGCTAAAAATTTTCAAAAGAAGAGAGACGATGAAAGAAAGATAAATTAAATAAATTTAAGATGGGAAGTAATAAACATAAAGATAGGTTACAGAAAATAAAGTGAAGAACCGCCATCGCATAGAGGAGAATGCAATAAATATGGAGGTTTGAAAGATGAATTCGAAGGAAGAGTGATTTACAATTACTGTATTATCATTAACGTTTTTGTAAATTTATAACGAGGTTTAGTCGAATTTCTATCAGATTCCATCTGCTTCTGACACGCAACTGCCAAAGTTCATAAACCTTACTTAGCCCATTATTTAAATTTGTATCTGACGGTTGTGTTTCATCTCAATTAGTGGTGGTAGTTATATTTTGGGTCTAATCAAATAAGGACACTTTATGTAGGACTTTCTATAGTAAAATACTGAGACGAGACTAGATTTCAATTCTACATTTCGAAATCAATATCCATACGCTTAAATTAAAGAAAGGTTTAAGCGCAGACCTATATGGGATAGATTGGACAACACGTTATTAATTGTACAGCTGTTTGACAGGCAGATTTTGCAAACACTTTATGAAAGTCAACAGAGCTAAGAAAATTAAATGGTTCTATGGAAAAAAATAAGTGGAAGCGGGTATTTTTTCGATATTTTCATGCAAAAGGAAATTGTAATTGTATTATTATAAAAATAATAATAATAATAATAATTATTATTATTATTATTATTATTATTATTATTATTTTAAATTTAAAAGTTATTTATTATTATTATTATTATTATTATTATTTTAAATTTAAAAGTTATTATTATTATTATTATTATTATTATTATTTTAAATTTAAAAGTTATTATTATTATTACATTATTACATTATAAATAGGCCTATAAAGTTTTGGGTGAAGTAAAAAACATAGATCTTGAAATCCCTCTATTTTAGTCAAATACAATACACACGAATCACTGGACACATTAAAAAGCTATTTAAGAAAATAAAAAAAAATCGTACCAAACTGGCTCATACGTTATTTATTCTTTAAAGACATCAGTGAGTTAAAGGACATTGTACTGTACATCCGTAAGAATAGTACGTCAACCGAGTAATATCTCTATACAGTTTCCTCTTAAAGTAACGACTCTTCTACAGAAGTTATCTCGAAATCTCTGAATATCTTTCTTCCTCTTATTAACTCTGCTTCCTTTGGCAGAAGGTTGGAGAACCACACCGGCAAATGAAATTAGATAAGGAAAAACAAACTGCCTTCTTTCCGTTAATGAAAGAAACAGCAATTTTTTTGTTGTTTTATCCCAAAGGAATACTTTTGCTATTTATTTCTCCTCTACTATTTTCTTCCAGATTCCTAAGGGCTAATTTTATCAATTTTTAGAAGAGGTGTAGCTTTGAATACACGAAAGGCCTTGGAATCGTTTTTCTTTTTCCTTGTGGGTTTGCAGCATTTATTCATTTCACGTGTTTTATTGTGAAATTCATCCCATATATATATATATATATATATATATATATATATATATTAGGGATGCAAAGGAACTTAGTTCCGGCCGATTACTTCCAGCAGGAACTTTAGAAAAATAACCGGCCGGAACCGGAACTTTTTTTTCTGATATTGGTTACTGTTTCGTGAAATAAAACATGTTCTCATTAATGTTCTTATTCTTCCTCCAATCCATGATGTAACACAAAAGCAATTCTTAATGCTTCTTATTTTTTCTTTCACATAATGTAGCTTATAACAGGGAAATGGCGGTAGAGACGAACACATACACCTTAGGCTGAGTTAGTGAAAACACCTCCTTATAACGAAATGTGTTTTCGATAAAGAGAGGTTTTTTGAAATGCTCAAGGCGTTCGGTAAAGGGAGGTTTCGTTATAGTGAAATGTCGTTATTGAGAGGTTTTACTATATATATATATATCCAGGGGCGTAGCCAGTCCTCTGGGCCCGGTTGGGCAAATTTAGAAAGATTTCCCCACAATTCAAAGTTAGTATTTCGAGTGCGCAGCGCGAGCATAATGGCATAGCATGCGATCCAGAGGCCCGCCCTAAGGTCCCTGGTGGTGTCCAGGGGTAAAGCCCCGCTGGGGTCACATGGGACAAAGCCCCCGGAACCTCGAGGCTTCTACAAATTTCTACACTAGTTTTCCCTTGTATTTTAAGCCTGATTATTTCAGTTAACCAAAATTAAATGCTTACATATAACATGAATGTGGTCATCAATTACCCTCTCTGTTGACTGTTGTATTCTAAAAGTTCACTTATGCAGTGGCAAACGTCGAATTTTCATTCTACTAAATGTGTCTATCACTGAATTAAAGTCTATGGAGTCGGCAAGAGCTCTTTCAATGCTCATTAATGCAAGTGCATTGTTCTCTTCCTTTCCTTTTCTTTCATACACTTCCTCTCTTTTTTCCCTTCTCTTTTCCATTTTTTATTATTTTCTCTTTTTTTATTTTTTCCCTTATTTTCCCCATTTACCCTATTTTTCCCCCCAGTTGCTGGACCCAAGCAATGATGAGTTTCCCTTAACCATGTACAAGGGGGAATTAGTTCCTTCATGATATTACTCTATGTTCTCATCCTCTTCCTTCCCATTCTTTCCTTTCCTTTCCCTCTTCTTGTTTCCCTGCTTTTTCTTATCCCTATCCTTTCCCCATTTCCCTTTTTAACCTTTTTAACCTCCCTTTTCCGTTCTTTTGGCCCCATTTCTGATTTTCTCTCTTTTTCTTTTCTTCTTTTCTTTTGCCCAATTTACCCCCAGGTTACTAGACCCTGGCACTATTTAGTTTTCCCCACCGTGACAAAGGTGAGTTGGTCCTTACATAATTTATTCTCTTCTCATATCCTTTAATCTTTCTTCCCATTTCCCATAATATAGCGGCTTAGTGGTGTAGATGGTTAGCATCGCTGACTACGAATCCATCGGCCCCGGGATCGATTCCTGGTGATGGCAGGATAAATGGGTAGGCCTACTCTAGGTAGCCTAATGATTAAGACGCTGGGCTGCTGATCGGGAGGTCGTAAGATCGAGTCCTGGCAAATGCTTTGTAATTTTTAACCATTCGTCGTGGGTCGTGGTTCGGATTCCACGTTAAGCTGTAGGTCTAAGGTGAAGCGACAAGCTTGACTTTCGTTAGAATGAACAATTCGGGTGGAAGCAAAACTAAGGTTAACCCAGGTTATATATATATATATATATTTGCAGTTACAGAGAAAAGGACGAGTATTTATTGTTTAAAAAAGTGCACACAGCGAGAATCAATGATTCCTGGTCTAGAGAACTCTATCTAAAAAGGATTACCTCGCATTAGCAAGTCCTTACCTTACCTTCTTCGCAAACAGCAGAGACAGACATGAACGATAATGTCTTAATTCGCTTATTACTTTTAGCCATTCATTTATAGCATTGGGAATCCTCATGTGGATCGTTAAAAGACCCATTCGGCGTGCGCCCTCTGACATCATCAAAATGTCGGTCAAGGTCGTAAGGATTATTGAAAGAATGGCTGAAGACGCGCGAAGATTAATCAGGGAAAGAGATCATCAGCAAAGAGGAATGAAACACATATGCCAAGGGGGGGGGAAAAGATAGGAGCGAAAGGCCAAAGGGGAATTGTGTTAGATGAACAGAAAGGAACAAAGAAGGACCAAAGAGGGTTGAAACAGAAACACTAAAGAAAAAGTACAAACAAACCATAAAAGGAGATAATTTTGAGTTAGTAATTTTTAACTAAATAGTTTAGTTTGTTGTTCGCTGAAGTATTTGCAACGTTTGTTTGTCAACGATAAGAATTTTGCATCCCATCTATAACGAATTTATATTATGCAAGTTTGATAACTAATGTTTACTCGAGACTTAGGTTGAGGTAAAAATACTCTACCGTTGGTCTAATAGGCCAAAAGCGAGCATAAATAATATAGAAAATTTGAAACAGAGGCAAATTCCTTAGAATAAAGTAAATATATAACTAGAAACACAAAGAGATAAAAAAGACAGTAATATACTGTAAATACAAAACAGAAAATAGAGAATGCAAATATGTAGACTCTATAAAATAATTGTCTAAGAACGGAAGATGAATGCGGTAAAGACAGACAGACAACTGCACTGCTGTAAAATGTAATGGAAGGCGACATCAGTGAACAAATAAGATAAAGAGTCTTTCGTATGTATATAAATTTCAAAGATTATTCTGCGTTATTATTATTTTCTTCATAAAAGTTTTGACATAAGACTTTCCTACAAGTTATAATGCATCCATACGAACTCTACCCAAAGTCACTTTCAAAGCATATCCAAGTTTGATTGCGGAAGAATGGTTCATATACGGTGATGGCATAAAGCAAATTAACACAATATTTTGAGAACCGACCAAAAGCTTTCTTCCTAGAAAGCCCTCTTCATGATGCTGTGATTACTGCACAAATGCGGAGATTCTACAAAAATTCCGGAAAGGATATTTTCCCTAGAAATGATTTACTGTAATATGGTACAAAATTATACTTTGATATAACATATGAAAAGGAAAATGCTCAACATCCATTATTGAAATTCAAGGAGTTTATTACGTGCATTTTGTATCGTATATAAGCTCTTTTAAAAGGAAACAGAGCATAAATAATACTAAATATTTTGCGGAATACAGTTAATTTTTTAATTAAGGTTTTTGAAGGATTTAAAAAATAGAGACTTCAAAACTAAATTATCTTTTCATATAAAGGAAAAATATACGTAGAAAGAATAATTTTTATTTTTACTTTTATATCCATAAATATCCATAAATATCCATATAATGTTTCATCTTTTAAGTTTTAAAACTACAATAATGATCATAATTACACATAAGTAGCTTATTTTCATTCCAACAGCTTAGATATACACGTTACACATAAAATGTGTGTGTGTGTGTGTGTGTGTGTGTGTGTGTGTTTATTTTGTACGTATGTGCGGGTCTCTTGTTAACGTGTAAGAAAACTCGTTGCGAAACCATAGTTTTCGCTTTACACTTTATAAAGCATATGCAATATCAGAGTCCCTTATTTCCTACTGACTCTTCTCCATCAGTCCAAAATTATTCACCAAGTTCTGAGGAGGGTGTCTCAAATTTGAAGCCTGTAGTGGTAATGACGCGCTTCGCCTTCGTTTCCCGCTTTTTATATATCTAATCTCTCGAGTGAGACTTAAAGCCTAAATTAAAAAAAACCGACAGAATCCTAAATAAATGTAGACATTCGGCCTAACCTTAAAGATGAGAGGGCGAAGGGGAAGTGTGGGTCAATAAACAAAAGGTAAAAGCATATTCTCTTCAACGGCTACTCATAGTGACTGCTAAATAAGTTGCGAAATGGTGGATAATATGCGTACGATCTTGATGTGTACCAAGTTTGCAGGTTTTATTAAATTTCACGTGAGGGAACTTTGTACATACATTTTTCACCTTACTTCCGGATCTTTTCGGTTTGACGGCCTGTAATATTTTTTAACATTACTTGTTTTTTATTGTCCAGTTTTAATCGAGGATTTCAAAAATAACATTCATGTTTTAGAGAAACAAATAGTGAGGCAGTTATATATTTTAGTTTAGAGAATATCATATACGCTTTAAGATTCCAAAATCCCTGAAAGTTAGTTTTAGGTCAACTGTACGCTCATGACGATTGGTTAGGTTAAGTCATGATATTTTCGTTTGTTTTGACAGTAAACTAACGAAAATATCATGACTTAACCTAACCAATCGTCAAGGGCGTACAGTTGGCCTAACCTGGCATTCTGTTAACCTAACTGGGCATTCAGTTAACCTAACCAGTTGGTAGAGTCTAGAATTTGACGGTCCCGTAGCCATGACTCGTTTTTTTCCGCCAGCCGTCAAACCAAAAAGATCCCAATACGGTTTAAAAATATATATTTTAAATTTGTTAAATTGCATATAACTGCCTCACTATTTCTTTCTCTAAAACATGAATGCTATTTTTGAAATCCTCGATTAAAACTGGACAATAAAAAACAAATAGTGTTAAAAAAATATTACAGGCCGTCAAACCGAAAAGATCCATATATATATATATATATATATATATATATATATATATATATATATATATATATATAAACGAAGAAGGAAAAATGGCTAAAAGTGAGAATAAGCAGAATAAATGTGAAAATACCAGGCCCAAAATTCTTCAACGTGCTGCCAAAAGGACTGAGGAACCTTCACCAAATCGATCTCAACACATTCAAGAACCAACTCGATAGGTTCTTATGCGAAGTCTCTGACCGGCCAGCCATAGCTGGCTACGAGGGCAGGATGCGAGTAGAAAACAATTCTCTCTGACATCAAATCCATAAATGAGGCGGGATGCTGCAGAGAGGTTGACTGGTCGACCCTGAATGAACCGTCGTTCAAAGTCATCTAAAGCAACTATTCCCAACCTGTGGTACGCGTACCACCGATAGTACGTGGCGCTCCTTTAGATGGTACGTGACGTTCCTTTAGAAGTTTAGATGGTACGCAATTGGGTTATAAATACGCAGCTTGTTTGGTGATAATTCCTTTTATGTTAATGTTTTCAAAAGCAATAATAGTGCAGAAGAATAACCTGCAAATTTTCCGACTACGGGTTTGCATGTTATCCAATTTGCAGTCCAAGTACATTTCATATTATTTAACAATAATGCGCAAGGACAACTTCAAGATTTTGATTCAGTACAAATTGTCGATGAATATAATTAGAATAGTTGAAACTTTTTAGATAAGGTTGAAAATTTAAGACTGAACACCATATTCCCCTTTCTTCGGTTTTGGCTCTGTGGTACTACCACCTTTTCTTTGTGGTGGTACTTGAAAAAAACATGGTGGCAAAAAGTGGTACGTCATCCTATGACGGCTGGGAACCCTGATTCAAAGTAATCTAATCTCTCTCTCTCTCTCTCTCTCTCTCTCTCTCTCTATATATATATATATATATATATATATATATATATATTAGGGGCGGATCCAGGGGGGGCCGTAGGCCCCTCCCCCGAAACGTCTGACTTTTTTCAACATTGCAAGCAAAAATCTAGTAAAGCTAGCTTTATTCGGTAGGCAGAGTCTATCCCCTTTTAAATAAGTGATTTAATTTAAAAGTTGTATGTGGTATATGTTGTAACCAACCAACTATAAAAATTTCATATGTTCTTTGTGGTTCGGAACCCACGTAAAATTGTAGGTCCCCTCCGCCACCACGCAGGACATGCACAATACACAATTACGAACACAGTTAGGTAGACCAGCCATGAGTGGATCCTAGGGTCTTTGTTGGTCTGAAACATTATTATCATTGTTATAGCAACGTGGTTATCCGTTATTGTATTACATAAATTTGTATTAGTATCCTTTTGTAAGGAATTATTTAATTTCTGATGCGGATACTGTTTATTCTACCAGTATTAACTTCAACGGTGGAAAGATTCATTTTTCAGCATGAAACGGCTTCGTAGTACTATGGTGGAAGAGCGATTGGATAGTTTGGCCCTTATGCGCATCCATCAAAATTTTAGCATTAACGTAGACAATGTTATTGATCGGTTTTCACGACAAAACCGTCGACTTCAAATGTAATGATTTGCTATTTTGTGTTTGTTATTATTTCTCTTTCTATTATAAATATTTTAACTTCTAATTGATATATTGCTAATAAATTTAATGCTCTCTATTGCTTTTCTACTACACCTTGCATGATTTCAGTGAGAAAAATGTTGGATCAGTGCACAGACTATTAAAATAAATACATCTTCTGAATACGATAAACCTGCATTAAATAAGGACATATATAATTATCTTTTGTGGTTAGAAAGGAATTTATTAGCTTTTTGTTGTATATTAAATCTGTTATATAAATACGAGTATATGCGCCACCCCCGAAAGGAAAGTCTGGATCCGCCTCTGATATATATATATACAGAGAGAGAGAGAGAGAGAGAGAGAGAGAGAGAGAGAGAGATAAAAATATGAGTTTTAGAGAAATACATTGCTTGGCACGCACAGTGCATGCAAGTATGAAATATATCTCTAACAACGCTAAATATTTATATTTCGTGAATGCCATTACAGTATCATAAAAATCGGTGAAGCATTTCAAGCGTGTAGTTCGAAAGTACTTTAACTCTTTTGAGGAAAAAAAAAAACTCAGTTGTTTAATCAACCAACCGAATTCTATTAGTAGAGATCTGTATAGTCGTTGCTTTTTCGAACATCCACATATAGTTTTTATCAATGTCCTTAAAATCTATGGGATTTATGGGATTTATATCTAGCCAATAAAGCTTATCATTATCATTATCATTAAAAAGAAGTTTCTAAGTAGGACTGTATTTGTACGTTGTGATGATAACATTTCCATTTTATTAACTGTGAAATGTTTCGCAAAGTTAATGAAACGAATACGACACAGAACAGAATTTTTCAGAGGTTGAACAAACGCTGTAAAAATTAAATTTTTATTTTGATTTTTATACGTCTCTGAATGTATACAAATATTTTTAAAATTTAAAATAGGCTATGAACGTCATAAATAATGAAAGGTCAAACAACTATGAACGTCATAAATAATCAAGGGTCAAAAAACTATGAACGTCATATAATAATCAAGGGTTATAGTAATGTATTAAATTATGCATTTTTGGGTTAGAAAATAAAGATCCAACACGGCTATCACAGATACAGTATCAATCAAACTGTATTCGGGTGATATAACTTAATTTACTGATCTGTAACTGTAAACGTAACGTCAAGGAATACAGAATCATATAAACAGGAAAACTTTTGACAATATATCAGCATATAAAAGAAGTATATATACGCGGCCATTGAAATGTTTAGAACTGTAGTAAATAAAACAGAAAATGAAGATCTCAATAGAGCTCAGTAAATTATCGTACAGCAAAAATGTTTGATAACAAAATAGTCTTCGTAAATATGTTATTTACGAGTGACATTTATAGCTCCCATGACGAGGTCGGTTGGGAATTAGACTCGGAACGTAAAGATCCCCAGGTTCGACTCTCGTCACTGCCTTCTCTGGTTAACATTAACGGTAATTTTTATATAGAAAAAATAGTTTAACAAGAAATTATCTGATGTTAAAAGGAGAGTACAATGTTAATTAAGTATTTTATATAATCTGTTATTGCTATTATTATCATTATTAGATACGTGAAACCTTTTGATTTATATTTGATTTATATAAATATATTTCTTATTTAAGTAGTTTCTTTTAGAGGAGTCTTAAGAGAAATCAATCAATCGCAGTGGAATATATTGTCTCAAACTCGCTGAGAGTAAAAAATATGTATAAAAGTGTAGAATTCCTCTTTCGCTGAACTTTTGGGAACTAAAAAAACTGTTGAACTCTTCGTACAGCGAAAGGACTCAAGAGGTACAACACTCTTGAATCTTGATACCAATTCAGTGAAGCATCATTTTATTTTCATGAAAATTGAGCTGATTTTGAAGGGTTGGTCCTTCACGAAGGTTGTTTAGAGCAGTCTTGTTACTCATTTGCTTGGTTTTTCTTTCATTATTTTCACTCAATACGCGCCGATCTTGTCCATTCCTCAACTTATTTAACAAACAAAATAAAATTCGATGTTCTTCTTTGCTAAACTATTTTCTACATTTAGTTATTCGTCCAATCAAACACTATTGATTTATTTATTTGTAGAAACTGGTCGAAAATGAAAATCGGTTTCATTCCGTGTCATTCCCGCAGTCATCCAACTTGTTCGAATCCTAGCTTCAAATATTAATTTTGAATTCCTCGGTAAGAATTACTTTATGTAATCAACGAAGAAAGTGAATATGTTTCATTATATACTGACAGCCTTTGGACCAATTACCTAAAGACATACGTAAACACACACACACACACACATACATATATTATTGTAAAGAAATAAAACTTAAAATGGGGCTTAAAAAGGCTCCATTTCAATTTTTAATTTATAGCATTTTTGTTTTTGTCGTAGTGAAAATATTTTATTGATTATTTAACATAGTGGATCACCTGAAGATCAGGGCCCCCAGCCTTCTTTAGTTAGCTTTATAAGGCCAACTAACGAAAATATCACGACCTAACCTAACCAATCGTCAAAGGCGTACAGTTGACCTAACGATTGGTTAGGTTAGGTCGTGATATTTTCGTTAGTTAGCCTTATAAGGCTAACTAAAGAAGGCTGGGAGCCATGATCTTCAGGTAATCCAACATTACCGCTTTCTACAGGGTGTGAATAAATGTAACGCGAGTGAAGCGACAAATCCGATTCGAACTGGTTTAAACTAGTTTCAACTTGTTTTTTAACTCTTAAAAACATTTTCAACACCTCTTATAAACCTTATTATCAACTTTACAGTTGTTATAAAGTACACGTAATAAATATTACTCGTCCATGTTCACTCGCGTTAATATGATTCAAATCGGATTTGTCTCTTCACTTGCGTTACTTTACACACACACACACACACACACATACACACGGTACTTTTTACTACTACTACTTTACACTGATATTCTAAATTCTCTTGTATAACGGCAGTTTGGTAGATAAAGCCTGGTTTGAAGCATTGCATGAGGGACAATTTGAACGAAGAAAGAAATTTGGGAAAGGCAAAGGTTTTCTATTTAATTGGGTTTACTTAATTAGGCCAAAAATAATAACACGGGAAGAGCGAGCGTAGACGCATGTTTTAACAATACAGTATATCGCGGAGAGAGAATTTAAACTAATACTAAACAATTTAATTTACGAAACTACATTTTAGGCAAACAGACGCATCTGGTCATTAACAATTCCCGTGAGAAACTGCCTAAACCAGGACATTTAAAAATTTAGACCCGCGATAGACTCCAAAGCCACTTTCGTGATTGGTGGTCTCTTCCTCCCTGACATAAGTTATATAAAGGTATTTTGACCCATTTAAAATAATCATTATTAATTTCATACTAACATTCAACATATTACGAGTGATTTTATTTAAAACATTTAAAATATTCAACATATTATACGTAATTCTATTTGAAATAATCATTAATTATAATCATTATTAAATTTCATATTAAAAATCAACACATGACAATGTTTTTTTTTAATTCACTGTAATGAAGAAATCTTACTTATGATGTGTGTGTGTGTGTGTGTGTAAAAATATGAATACCAACTTTAATACACAGTAAATATATTGAAGTTTCCAGGTGGATTACACTAATATGTATATACCCTTAAAAAAAAAAATATATATATACATATATACACACACACTGTATGTATATAGAGTGTATATATATGAATAAAGTCTACTTTCGTAGAATCCCTCTCGATCTTATGCAAGTCAACTTTATGCAGAAGTGACTTTATGCGAATCGAATTTATGCGAAGAAACCTCATATTGTTTGTTCAGATTTTGTGAAACTCATGAATTCTACTTCTATTTCGCACTATTGTTGGAGACTTTTCAGATTAACCTAACCTACAACCTAATCTAACCTAACAAATTTACCTAACCTATAACCTAACCTAATTTAAGTTAGCCAAGCGTATGCCTAGCGCTCAGTAAAAGAAACCGGTGCTACTGTAGTATGCGGTCTACCTACGATTCGGCGGTCTACCTTTTAATTATAGCTTCTTATCTTCTTATTATTTTATTATTAGGCTAATTGTACGCCCTTGACGATTGTTTAGGTTAAGTCGTGATATTTCGTTAAAACTAACGAAAATATCACGACTTAACCTAACCAATCATCAAGGGCGTACTGTAGTATGCGGTAGTAGTATGTTTAACTTCTTTAATAATTCCTTAATTGTGTAAATTAAATTATAATTCCTTTCAATTCATTTTCAATTCCTCTTAGATATTTTGAACGGTAGACTGCATACTACAGTAGAAATTTAACGGTAGACCGCATACTACAGTAAAAACTTAACGGTAGACCGCATACTACAGTAAAAACTTAACGGTAGACTGCATACTACAGTAGCACCAAGAAACCATCGTACTCTAGAAATATAACCTAACCTAATCTATTTAACCAAATGAAACAAAACTTAACCTAACCTAACCGGGTGTTAATAATAATTTAATTTAACCTGAGCCGACATCATACAAGTATAAAGAATTTCGATTCTATGCAATATACTTTTTTACAGGGTCGACTTTATTAAAGTGGACCTCATGCGTGTAATCCGTGTATATCTTATGCAAATTGACCTTATGCAGGTATATTTGATGGGATTCGACTTTATTCTGCTACCCCAAATAAATGTGTGGTAGGTGAAAGAGTGTAATTAAATATGAAAAAGATTATTTACGTATAGCTACAATTTCTTCTTTCTTAAATGAAATGGACAAAGTCTAATTTCATAAAAACGACCTTCAACCCTATTCCAATCGATTTTGGACCTTTTCCAGTTTGTGTACCGTTTTTCATATAATTTATTTTTGAGAATATTTTTGTTAAAACTAACGAAAATATCACGACTTAACCTAACCAATTATCAAGGGCGTACAGTTGATCTATTATTAATTATAACATTGTTTGTTTCTGGAATAGTATTTACTATTTACTAATAGATCAACGATAATTGGTTAGGTTAAGTCGTGATATTTTCGTTAGTTTTAACAAAAATATTCTCAAAAATAAATTATATGAAAAACGGTACACAAACTGGAAAAGGTCCTCGATTTTATTCCAGATCGACTTTATCCCTTTACCGCACTGTGCGTCGAATACGTAACGTTTCAAATACACGCATTTAGACTCAACCCTACGCAAAAAGTTCGGCCATAAAGGGTTAAGTAAGTAGTATATACTGTATATAGTTGATTTAAAAAGAAAATTAAAAGGTCATTTGTGACTGGTATAAGTTCTAACTCTAATCTAACCTACAACAAAACGTGAATTAAACAGACCCGCGTATAATGTCTAACTTTTCAATCTTAAGAATGTTTTGAATGTTTGGGTGGTGGAGGGAGTCGACTTCATGTAAATCAACTTTATGCAGTTCAATTTCATACCAATGGGTGTTCTATAGACCCCTAATGGTTGACTTTGTTCCTCTACACTCTACAGTCTACACCTACTGGAGTATTCATAGTTTAAATTTATAATTGATCTTCAAATGAATGTTTCTCTTTAATCCTATATACGACTGAGCTCCCTTTATTATGGCTTTGACGTAGATTATTTTTGTATTGTTAACCATGAATGAATGCAAACTTAATATAAAATTCTAATATAAAATAATTGCATCGCTCTAGAAGCTTTATGACTTCTAAATAAACATAAATAAATTTTCAATAGAGAACTCTCAAACATTTTGTTTTGAACGAAACGCTCATTGTACTTTATATTAATTTAAAATTCTTCATTTATTCTGTACCTGGTTATATAATTCATTTTTATCTATTTATTTGAATCGCCAAACCGTGAACACGGAAGAAATTAAGAGAATTAATTCGGTGTATTAAAAGACTCGTTTCTATAGTTACTTCTCTAGTTTTATTGATGAGAATTTTATGCCATCCAACTTGGCAGGAGAGTCCATTATATACAGAGTGTCCAAGAAAGTTGGAAAATAAAATAATTTTTCAATAAACTTTCATATTTCTTCAACAAAGCGAAGTAAGCATAAACGCTTTGCGCTATCCAATAGCCACACTCCCCTAATTTATGGGGCCCGATTCACACTATCGTGAACAATGCATCAACAACAATAGTACAAACTTGACTGTCATGTTGATAAACACCACTTGGCGAGAGGTAAAGTATCAACTGGATGTGTGTCGAGCTACAAATGGTGCATACATACATCGAGATTGTCTAACTTCCTAAAATAATTTGGTACGTGTAACCTTCATATGTTGTAAACCTTATATATATATATGAGAGAGAGAGAGAGAGAGAGAGAGAGAGAGAGAGAGAGAGAGAGAGAGATTGCCTTCATGCACCCTTTTATTATACTTCAATTTAATCACCTAGGCCAAGGCTGGTTGTTTTAAATAATCCAAGGTACTGTACATTAGGCTTGTCGTTAACGGAAAGGCTTCTCTACCAGTATCTGCGCTAGGTAACCGCTATAGGATCGAAGAAAAACATTTCACATTTCATCAACTTTATTCCCTATTACAACTAAGTTAAATTAAATGGGTTTACACTGTGGATTTTAATAATTTATGGAATGATAAATACATTACATGAATGGAGTAGGCTACGTTATACCGAGATAGGTAGGGCTCCAATTTAGTATATCCCTTATACTCATATAGGGACTTAGGGGGGATCTTTTAAACTATTTCACCCTCCCCCAGCTTCAGAAAGGGGGGACATAGTTTAAAAGGTCACTATTAGAGGGAGATAATTTAACAGGTTTTACTTATCTTATTTACATAATAGAATTTTTAAGATATGTATATAAGATACATAGCTTGAAAATTCTATAATATTCTATCATATTTCCGGTTTAAAAATTGGGATCACCTGAAGATCAGGGCCCCCAGCCTTCTTTAGTTAGCTTTATAAGGCTAACTAACGAAAATATCACGACCTAACCTAGCCAGTCGTCAAGGGCGTACAGTTGATTTAACGATTGGTTAGGTTAGGTCGTGATATTTTTGTTAGTTAGCCTTATAAGGCTAACTAGAAAAGGTTGGGGGGCCTGGTCTTCAGGTGATCCAACAATTCTATTCCAGGGTTTTGCAGTCAACTTTCTTATATTTGCAAATCAGCTTTTAATAACTTATGTGAGCATATTAAAATATTTTATCCTATGTAAATAATGATTCTCTATTTATTATATGTTTGCAATAAATAATAAATTTGGTGTTATTGTTTTCTTATTTTATTTTGGTTAATTTGCAGAGTTTAAACTTTGGGGGGATATAGTTGAAACGATCAACATTGGGGTAGTGATTGTTGAAAAGAGTATGTTGGGGGGAAAATAGTTTAAAAGATCCGACTTCAGTACTATCTTAGGCCAGTACTATATTGACTGCTCAACGTTCCACAATCGTACTTATGCACTTATTTACCGGGTCCGGACAAAAGCCCCCCTAGGACAAAAGCCCCCTACGACAAAATCCCCCTAGGAAAAAAGCTCCCTAGGACAAAAGCCCCCTGAACAAATTGCTGGGTAGGGCAAGTCAGGTGTCAGCTAATCTGGGGACTAGTATGTTTCATGAACTGCTCTCGATTTTCCTACGAAATTGCAAACAAAGGCAGTCGATGACCCTGATTTTGTTTCTGCAATCGGTTTTCTTCAGAAATGATAAAGAAAAATGTTATTGGATATTGAATAAATTTATTTACTGAAACGACGCACTTAATTGCCATGTTGTGCTTGCGTTTGCATAACTTTTTCTTAGGAATAACATCATGTTCCTGCAAAAACTTTACTGTGGATTCATCGTCAGGCACATTTTGCCATAGCCACTTCAAATTAATACAAACATCACTCATTGTTCTGCAAAAAAAATGACAAGAATTAGTGCGATATCTTGCAAAAAACAATAGTATAAGAAACTAGGTTAGGTTAGGTTAGGTCAGGTTAAGTTTCTCAAGAAAGCCGATTGCAGAAACAAAATCAGGGTCATCGACTGCCCTTGTTTGCAATTTCGTAGGAAAATCGAGAGCAGTCCATGAAACATACTAGGTCCCTAATCTGAAAAGATCAGAAGATATTTAGGTGAAATAACCAATATTAACCTGTTATATTAATTGAATGCCCAGTTAGGTCAACTGAATGCCCGGTTAGGTCAACTGAATGCCCGGTTAGGTCAACTGAATGTCCGGTTAGGTCAACTGTACGTAGGGTGGCAATTTAAAAAGGAGGACACTGCGTATGTGGCCGTACGTTAGCATATATATATATATATATATATATATATATATATATATATATGTTAACGTACGGCCACATACGCAGTGTCCTCCTTTTTGAAAATTTGGAAATGGCCACCCTAAGGACAGAGTGCTCAAAAGGCGGACTGTCCGCCTAAAGCCAGACGTCTGGCCACCAGTGGCGTGCGGTGATTTTTCGTCAAGGGGAAGCAATTCAAGCAAAAACAACAAAGATTATATAAAATAAAACTTTAAAATACTCGTATATAATAAAAACAAAACACATATAATCATCTACTTACTTTACTTATAGGTTAATTCTATTCTTCTTTCTTTTTTATTAAATATATCTATTATTTCTTCGTAAAAGGCATCGGTTTTCATATCCTTAAGAAGCTTTTTCTCAATTGAGATTAAAGCTAAACTTGCAAGCCTTTCTTACCCTTGCGCATTTCTAGCGTAGTTATGTATTCGCTTTAAATGAGAGAATGACAGCAGACAGCACGTAAAGTTGCCAGATATTTCAAGAAAATTAACTATAAGATCTGGACAGCGATTTCTAAATTGTTTCCTTTTTGACATAGGGAAGGATAAAATAACGATAAATATATATTCTTTTTCGCTTAACATGGCCATGGAATTTTTTAGTAGAAAAACTATATATGAAACTTGTTGTATTCAATAAATACTACATTATTAAACATTAAATGAGTTTTTAGAATGGAAAGAAACAATTTGTAACAGTAAAAAAAAAGCGAAAGTCATTGGGAAAAAGGATGCATTTCGTCAATTGTTGTCCAACTCGAGATTTTTTGCGTCGGCTTTCTTAAAGGTTTTTGCACGAACGGCAACCAATGTATATACTATGTATCCACCTGATTACCAATCAAATGCTATAAATAGTATAATAAAATGATTTTGTACAAATTATTAACACATATTGAACTGTTTAAACTTTAAAGTATAATACAGCATTTTCTTCTTTCTTTGAATAGGGAAGCATTGCTTCCCTTGCTTCCATGGACCGCACGCCACTGCAGTGGCCACCCAAACTGTATGCCCTTGATGATTGGTTAGGTTGTGATATTTTCGTTAGTTTAAACGAAAATGACGAGAGCCAAAATACATAAACTGTAAATAATAAAGAATAAAAATAATTAATTATTAAAAAAATTCTTATTATTATTTTTCCTAGGGGGCTTTTGTCCTTGGGGGCTTTGGTCCTACACTCCTTATTTACACACTGGTCGGAACCACTCCACGTTTCACCTCCATGGGTGAAAATCCGTTAGCCACACTCGACTTCCTTCTTTGTCTTTCTAAGTGGGGCTCACATGGAAAACGGGACAATCCTACATGTGAATACATACATCTCCACATACACTTAATACACTTATAGGCACAAGGTGAATGGGCCTCATACACACACACACACACATATATATATATATCAACCTTTATTGTATTAAGATAATATATACAATACCAATAAATGGATACTCGCAATATGGCGCATAGAAAAACTGTCTCGTAAAATATCCTCTTGCTATTGAAGTCTATTTAGGGAAAAGTAGTACAAACTATTTAATAGAAGGAAGAAAGTTGGAGGGCGCGCATCGGCCACGGATATCTCGCGTGAGACGCATATTAAAAGTTAGCTCCACTTGAGTAACAAATGGCTTGAATATCATAGAATATCTTTGGCTCAAAGATTTGCA
The DNA here is from genome assembly GCA_023014485.1 of Bathynomus jamesi. Lineage (NCBI taxonomy): Eukaryota > Metazoa > Arthropoda > Malacostraca > Isopoda > Cirolanidae > Bathynomus > Bathynomus jamesi. Next base: position 67,572 of record JAJOZX010012838.1, on the reverse strand, counting down.
TAATTTATTTTCTGAAGCGGAGGGACATCTTATAACAAAGTTTGGTTACTATAAATTTTATTTATATGAGAAAGGCATAATTGAAAAAGGTAGTTTTATATATATATATATATATACACACACACACTGTATACTGTATATACAAAGGTCATGAAAACAGGGGTGGAAAATACCCACAGAATACGTGGCCCAAAACTCTTCAACGTGCAGCCGAATAATTTAAAAAATGAACTGGGTAGATTCTTGTGCAAATTCCCTAACCAACCATGATAGCTGGCTGCGAGAGCTAAATCTCACAAATGAAGCGGGACGCTGCAGAGGGGTCGACCGCAGATCGATCCTGAATCATCGTTTGAAACTATCATTAGCGAAGCGGATATATACACCAAAATGATTTGGTCACTTTGAGGAGAGGTAATTTAAAAGATTTAAGTGTATCTATGGTAAAGGAAAGGAAACCACACGCAGAGAAAGAAAAATTTTATTTCATTACTTGATGGCACCATCCTTTGCGTTGATAAAGTGTCTTAACTTTGTTTGGCGTAGAATTTTCGAGAGTTTTAATAACAATTTAGTACTGACATTCACTGTATTTCTGTGACAATTTCCTTCACATTGGAGAGACGTGGACAGTACGGTCTCAGATTCCGATATATAGATGCTACTGCCGTAAGAGCTCGATAGGATTCAGACAAAGGTTTTGAGATGTCGATGGAAGATGTTTAATGCCTTATCTTCCCTTCCACTGCGTATTTATAATAGCGATGGAACTCAGAGTTCAATCCTCCTGAAGAAACGTATTGATTTTCACTTCGCTTATAGGAAAACTATGTTACCCACGAAGTTACGGACGCTGGCTTAAACGATAAATAGTTTTCGCTTTTGTGATGTCCTTCCTATTAATTCATCATTGTTATCAAGATTTTACATTTATCAATTTTACATTTAAAGCTGAGCAAGATGTGGCTGACATAAAAATTTAAAAATCTTCATGAGAATATTTTCCGACATCAGTAAAGAATTGAAGGCTATTATCAATTTTTCTAACAAAGCATTTATGTACGAGTATATCCATTCGAGTAAAATCTCTATAAACAATCATTTTTAAGCATATTCTAGCCTGTAAATCCTTTTAAAATATATTAATTCGTGCACTGTTACAACATTATTTACCTTAAAATTTTACATGACTTTAAATGAGATAAAGTTCTTCACAAATCAGTTCTCAGAATTACTTCAAATTCTCCCTTTATTTCCTGCCCAAATTTTAACTAGAGCTCATTAGACATAAAGAACCGTCAAACCATCTCATTAAGCCAAAAGGGGTGGTAATTTTTAAGGCGCCCTCTTATCGTATTATTTTGATCACATTTTGGTCTTTAATTGAAGATGACTGATGTAGTGTAAGTTTATGAAAGTTATTTTGTGGGACAAAATAGGGTTGTTTTTTTTATATAATCCCATTTGAAATGTTTTATATACTACAAATGTTGAAGTTAATTACGAAATTTGATGATGTTCTCGGGTGTTCAACCTACTTCGTAACGACAAAGGTCATGTGACAGAAGGAGCCTACAGCTTTACGTGGGATCCGAACCATGGGTCACTACATCATATGGATGCGGAGAATGGTCACCCATCCAACTACCACCCAGATCCAAAGTCGCTTAACTTTACTGGTCTACGGGAGGCGGTGTTGCAACATAGCCACAACCACCACGATGAAGCTCTGACAGCTTACTGACAGATAACTATTTTGATGATAATAAATGCAAGAAAACCAAATATAACGGATGCGCTCTCCTTACCAATTAGAATATGAATATATATATACACACATACCTACTATATTAACAAATTAAATAATTACATGATAAACTAAAGTAATTATAGTAAAATAAAATAAATATAACGTCCTGACGTTTCATTCCACCAAACGTACAAACTAAACTATCTTCTTCATCACGCAAAGACTGGAAATTTAAACTTGGAAATTAAGCCATAAAGTACAGTTAACGAATAAGTAACAGGAAGCAAACATGTCTGAGTCATGTTCAAGACAAATAGGTGTGGTCGGGTTTAGTGAGGATCGCATAATTTGTAGTAGACTTGATATTGCTGCCGTGTTATTTACTTGTTTATTAACTTGGCTTTCAGCAGAGATAATCACGGTATATAAATTTAGATTACATGAAGATATTTATGAAGTATGTTTCGGGTTTTTGATATGTGCGAAGGAGAATAAAAAATTATTATATATGAGTTTCATTTCGATATTAATATGCATTAGCGAAGATTCATGCACGGGGAGAGTGACATAGACAAAGACATAAAAAGCTTTATGTCTATAAATCACACACACACACACACACACACACACGCTGGATCCACTGTACTCGTGAGGAAACGTAATTTGACCTAAAATATCTAACCTCAGTACGACTAATAGTTTTCGAGATATTAGAATTTTAAAAACAACGAAGTACCTCACAAATAAGTCGTCCTTTATGCTTCCTCAGTCTTTACACCCCATCTGATTTGTTTTAAGTTAGCTTAACATGAGTTAACCTAACCTAGAGTAATGTAACCTCCAAAGTGTATAAATGTTATACAAGAAAATCCCAGTTATTAACAAACTTCGACCTAATCGGTAAAAAAAGGTGGCTTACTGTTGGCGCTACTTGGGGATTTAGGCATGTATATATATATATATATATATATATTGTACATTTAAATAGTCTGTTAACTGTCTGAGTACTTATAAATTATCGTAATTAATCTTTGTAAAGCATTTATTCAACCTAAAACAAAATAGTGTTATTGTAAATTAGTGCTACAAATTAAAACTGGCAAATGGTCACTTATTTTCTCTCATTTATTTGTATGGAGCCGAAATTCTCTCTTTATTGGGTCATCAAAAGGTCAGAAAGAGCTCAGTAAAGAATGAAAACTGGTCACCAAAATTCTTTAACCCCTTTGTAAAAGGGATATAAACCCTGCTTTAGTTTCGGACTAGTCACTTCAATTGTTATTAAAGGACAAAGTTGTTGGAATATTTATACTCGTAGTCGTTGTAAAGAGGGTTGGAATGACCAAGAGAGACGGATGGAAATTATTATATGTTGGCTGTCGATTTGGTAATGCGTAAATTAAAAGATTTTTAATACTTTCAGTGAATTTAAAATATTATCTAGCTGATTCTTTGGGAATACTTAATTGTTTTTTAATATTAAAAATATTTTTTTTAATATTAAAAATAATTTTTTTTTAAACATTAAAAATATTTATTTTTAAATATTATTTTTAAATATTAAAAATAATTATTTTTTTAATAATTATTTTTTAATATTTCCATCCATCTCTCTGGTCATTTCAACCCTCTTTGCACCGACTACGAGTACAAAATCTATTTGAACAACTATATAAAATAGATACTTATTTACTTACGTTCCACATATGATCGTTATACGCATACACGCAGCTTTTACCTTTACTTTTTACCAAATTAACTAACTATAAAAGACGAAAAATCAACGCCTTTCCACTTATTATCATTGTTTCCACTACCATAAAATTAGTTTCTGTAGAAGAAGCTAAAGTAAATGGTCGCTTTCGATGACGTCACGAGGTTTAATTAAGCTAATCGATGCGCGGTTAAATAATGAAACAAAAGGAAGAAATTCACAAAATTAAGTAGACTTTGCACCGACTCTCTTATAAAATACAAACAGGATGTTTTGTCAATTAAAACTGAAAGTTTTTGAAAGTGTTTCCCAAAATAAAAAAAAATGTTGAAATATTTACAAAAATAAATTTAAATTAAAAAAAATCTTTGGGATCAGTTCAGTAATTAAATTTACCTAAACCAAATCTGCGATTCTGAGATTTCAACTTTTAAACCGATTTATTAACTACAAAAAGAAACGAAGATAAATTACTTTAGAATAAATTAAAGACATAGTTGGGGGCTGGATAGAATAATGGAAATACTCGCATTTTCGATGCTTTTTTTCTGATATCATTAGTGGCGTTATATACTTTACAAATTTGACGTGTGAATGCGTATAATATTGAGAGCACCTTCTATTTTAATATGCTCATATTAGTATTTCCTAAAATAAAATAGCGGTTGATAAAAAATGTCATTGACTGTGGAAGGGACATGATACAGTAATAGGAGCCCATTTGGTTGGTGTCTCAGTATTAAAAGCCGCGTGATTGTTCCTTAATCTCGAAGAACAATCCTCAAGGTTATACCAGAAAGATTTAAATTAAATGCTGCAAGTGACTCGAGTGCAGGGGGACTAGAACGTAAAACACCTATGGTCCGTTGCGTTTCGACGGATGGTGAAATATGCGACAAGTTGTATTAACATTTATCTTGTCGTACTACAGGGGTAGCACCCGCTGTTTCTATTCAAGACGTCTTGGGATCGAATCCTGGCGGGGTTAATTTTGCATATATATATATATATATATATATATATATATGGTGGCCCACAAGTCCCAATCGATTATAATTAAAGCGAAAATTCATCTAGCGGATTTAAAAAAAAGGAAAAGATATTTTTGGAAATGGTTATATTTTACACTTTGAATAATCAACAAATATTTTTAAACTTATTATAAACATTTAACTTTGTTTGATTTTTGTATTTTCACTTTAATTATAACGATTGGGACTTATGGGTCACCCTGTATATATAATATATCAGACCAATATTAATATATCTGTCAATATTTATGACGTCCTTTCTTTTCTGCGCAATATATTCTGTTCTTCAAAACTATTATACAAACACTGTTGTACAGAATTCAAGGATCACTTTAACATATTGCTTCCCAGGAACCTCTCTTTAACATATTGCTTCCCAGTGTATATCACTTTAACATATTGCTTCCCAGTGTTAATCACTTTAACATATTGCTTCCCAAAAATAGACATTACACAACCAATTACAGTTACATTACAATAGTTTATAATATTTAGAGATTAGCTAGTCGAGAAAATGTAAATTTATGGACAACTTAACTTATTATGCTTTGGCATTTTTTGTGAATGTAAAATATTTGGATCACCTGAAGATCAAGGCCCCCAGCCTTCTTTAGTTAGCCTTATAAGGCTAACTAACGAAAATATCACGACCTAACCTAACCAATCGTTAGGTCAACTGTACGCCCTTGACGATTGGTTAGGTTAGGTCGTGATATTTTCGTTAGTTAGCCTAGATTACCAACTTCTTTCTAACCAACCAACCTTCCTCTTTTTAACATATTGCTTCCCAATGTTAATCACTTTAACATATTGCTTCCCAGGAAGGATCACTTTAACATATTGCTTCCCAGGAAGGATCACTTTAACATATTGCTTCCCGAATGCTTTGGGAAGCAATATGTTAAAGTGATCCGAATTCAAAAACACTTAAATAAGCTTTTCAAATTTCAATAAAGTGTTATTCAGAAGTTATATATATATAACTTCTGAATGGAATAATAATTAATAGAGGTATCATTTAAACAAGTTTTGCACTTAATTGAAATTTGAAAAGCTTATTTAAATGTTTTTGAATTCCGTACAACAGTGTTTGTTTAATAGTTTTGAAGAATATAATATATTGCACAGAAAAGAAAATACGTCATAAATACTGACAGATATATTAATATTGGTCAAATATATTTTTATATTATATATATAAAAATAGATTTAATATTATAGTACAAATGAAACTTGAAAATGAGGTTGGTCACTATTATTTTTCTATCTACAGCCAAAGTTTAGAGAAAAAGTTGAAGAAGAGATAAGAAAATTTTGACTCGTAAGATTGAAGGAATTTACTTTTTATTTGCTCTCGAGAAATTTTTAATGAGTTTGACTCTGATTTTGCGGTTGAGGTTGTTCTTAAAGGTCGGGACCTCCGCAGCATTAAAGACGATTGCACAATCACCGCGTAATTTGGTTTCCTAATTTGATTGTCTCGTGTTAAAACGATGTTAGCTTTGATAATGATAATGATAACATTGGATTTTAAGACTATTGGGGCCTTATTACAGAATATATGATACATGTACACTGTAAGCGGCGTATGAGTTCCTTATGACACGCGAATTTTAAACCATTTGGTCTCGTATTACGTATTAAAATTGGTTAAAGAGAGGGTTTTCTCAGAATTAGGCTCCAAATTTGGGGACCGCATAGATAGACGCTCACCGCGAACTTTTTGGCTTTCTCTTTGACCTTATACCAAAAAACTGTACCAAAACGGGGGAAACTATACGAGCAATGTTACGAGATCTTTACTACTTGGAACGTTAAGGTTACAGAAAGGCCATTTAGGTACTTCCACTTCAATGATTTTGGAACTTTTTTGTTTACTGCGTAAGGAACAAAGTTTAATTCGTAAATCTTTTCGTTTCGGAATTTTCTGTGGAAATTGGGTTTTAATAATAATAATAATAATAATAATAATAATAATAATACAGTTGTTCCTTCTATTAAAATGTTATTACAAAATTTTTATTCCTGAAAACTATTTTTTTTTTCTTTGGTGTGAAAGCACAAAAGTGATCGACAAAAGCGGGCTTCCTGAGTGGATAAAAAGTGCTCCATTCACTGCAAGCAATATAAAGAAAAGGGAGTGGAAAGACTGGATGAGAGGTGTGTGTGTGTGTGTGTGTGGGAGAGAGAGAGGGAGAGAGAGAGAGAGAGAGAGAGAGAGAGAGAGAGACACTAACAAAGACCTTAAAATCCACTCGTAGGGGGAGAAATAGAAAGAATACTGAAAACAGATGCCATGTTTACACTTATAGACGTGTAAAGCTTTCACACAGGAATAATAGTAGTTGCAAAGTATGGAATAGAGAAGGGTTTTCCTCATCCGCCAGCCACTGCTGACAGAAAGTAGTCCTTGTAAGTAGTTTCCTATAAAGAAGATTTATAGGAAAGTAGGAAAAAGTATAATGAAAAGAATAGCTTCAGAGTTCATTCACATCATGCGCACACTTATCCCGTGTACCCAGTTACGCATTACAAGACAGTGAAAAAAATAAAAGTTAGCATGAAACACTAAACTACTTAATTTAATCTATACCATGCAGATTTTAAGGATTCGTATATATATTTATTTATGTACACGAGAGAGAGAGAGAGAGAGAGAGAGAGAGTTACAAGGAGTTACAAGGAAAAGAAGTACCTCAAAGGGCCTTGCGGCCCATACCGAGGAGGTACCAATGGCAACGGGTGCCAGGGAAAATTTTCTACACCCTCAAATAGTGTGCAAGATTTGGTCTAACCTTTTCTTGAATGATCCACAGAGGAACTGTTCACAACTTCTGAAGGTAACCTGTTCCACGTGTCACAGATCTTATACGTAAAGTAATTCCCACACACACTAGTCCTAAACCGTTTCAAATCCAACTTCCAACCATTGTTGCGAGTTGGGTTATCATTTAAACTAAACATGCTTCTAAAATCGACATCGTTGAACCCGCGTAAGAGCTTGAAAACCTCGATCAGTTGACCGCGCAGCCTCCGAGTTTCCAGCGAAAACAAGTTCAGGGCGCGTAACCGTCGATTGTAGCCCATATGCCTAACGGAAGGGATTAACTTTGTGGCCCTCGCCTGCACTCGCTCCAGCCTCTCAATATCTTTCCTGAGGGTGGGCGACCAGAACTGCACAGCATACTCCAGGTGCGGCCGAACCAGGGAATTGTACAGAGAGAGCACAATCTCCTTGTTCCGAAACTGAAATTGCCTCCTGATATAACCCAACAGCTTCTGGGCTTTCTTTTCCACCTCTACGCACTGTTTCGTAAACTTAAGGTCGCTGCTAATTAGCACACCCAAGTCCTTTTCCAAATCAGTCGCCTCGATATTACTCCCCAACATCGAGTAGTCCGACTTGGGATTGGCGTAGCCAATGTGCATCACTTGCATTTACCCAAGTTAAACGGCATTTGCCATTTTTTCGGACCACTCTCCTATCCTACCTAGGTCCGCATGCAGTTGCTCGATCGCTTCGGGCGTCCCAACATTGGCCCCAAGCTTCGTGTCATCAGCGAATTTGGCGATCCGATTGACGATGCCACCGTCGATATCATTTATGAAAATGATAACAACAGTGGCCCCAAAACGGAACCCTGAGGAACCCCACTAGTGACCGAGGCCCAACCCGAACTAACCCCTTTAATTACAACCCTTTGCCGCTTATTCTTTAGCCAGTTTTCAATCCACCTACCAACTTCCCCACCGATACCCAGCGCGCGCACTTTAAGTATTAGCCGGCGGTGAGGTACCTTATCAAAGGCTTTCTGAAAGTCGAGATAAAGTATATCAATCGCCCTACTCTTATCATACTCACTCAACATGACGTGGAAAAACTCGAGCAAATTGGTGAGACACGACCTATGCCGTCTAAACCCATGTTGGGAATCCCCAAGCAGCTTGTAGTAATCCAAATGATCAACGATCCTATCCGCTATTATCCCCTCTAATAATTTACCTACAACTGAAGTGAGACTAATGGGATGATAGTTCCCTGGACTTTCGTGATCCCTTTTCTTAAAGATAGGGGTCACGTTGGCTTCCCTCCAGGCACCTGGCCTGTCTCCAACGATTTGTTGAAGACTGTATCCAGGTGGGGAGCCACCTGGTCGCGCACCTCCCGCAACACTCTGGGGAGGAAATGGTCTGGCCCAGGAGCCTTAAACGCGCTCAGTTTGTCTATTCTATCGACACGACTGTCGCGGTACACCGAACACTATCCAGGCTAGCACCTTCATGCCTGACGCCTGGCTCGGGGATGACGCGGGTGTCCTCCCTGGTGAACACTCCCGGAAAGTACTCATTAAGCACATTAGCGATGTCCGCGTCGGAGGTCCGCAGAATGCTTCTAATGGGCTTTCTACTATTAACATAACTGAAGAACTTCTTAGCGTTCCCCTTGCAGAGGCTTGCCACCCGTAGTTCTTCGTTACGTTTCGCTAGCCTACCCTTCGCCTTCACTTCCCTACACAGGCGGACATACGCCTCAGTGTTCTCATGGGAACGATTGGCCTTCGCCCTCCTATACGCCGCTTTTCTATTTCGAATAGCCGAAGCGATGTCACGACTGAACAACTTAGGCTGCGTTGAAGCAGGGGTGACCGGTTTTGAGGGTATGGCAGCAGACTGCAGCACCATAAACTCGTCCCGGAATGCACTCCACACTCCCTCAACATCGCCGCCGCCCTCTAACCCCATCTCACCTACGCTATTCTGGAGGCTAACAAAGTCCGCCCTCCGTAAATCGAGCTTATTGCCTCTCGAATTACTACGCTTCACCCAAGGGACGCACACACGGAACCTAATCAGACCGTGATCACTCCCGCCCAACGATTCGTCAATTGTGAGGCCAGTGACGAGGTTGTCTTCGGTCGTCAATACTAAGTCTAGAACGCTTTCGCCTCGTGTAGGCTCACTGACCCACTGAGTCAGGAAGTTCTCATCAGCAAAGTCAACTAGCCTCCTCCCTTCAGCATCGGCAGTCCTGTTTTCCCACTTTATGCCGCGACAGTTGAAGTCTCCTAAAACTACACACACCCTATCCCCTAGCAGGCTACGGAGTTCGGTGTACAGGGCTGTATCCTCCTCGAGGAGGAGATGCAGAGGTCTATACACCAACATTAACCTATAGTTCGTCCCTCCCACGTTCAGATCGACGCCAAGCAGCTCCCGTTCCGATCGGAACTGGCAGTCAACCGGACTCAACGTGTCCCTCACGTATATTAGTACTCCTCCCCCCTCACCACGGGTGCGGTCTTTGTAAAACATTCTATATCCGGCAATCTCGAACTCCCCAACGTAGTCCCTACGATCAGTATGAATCCAGGACTCGGTGACAGCAACGATATCCTGGTACTCTGATGCTAAGAGCGCCCGTAGCTCGCAAAACGTATTCCTAATCGAGCTAGCATTAAAAAGCATTGCACGGAGGGAGCCTTCCCTATTCTGACCGCCCCCTAGCACGACCCGTTTCCCGAACAGCCAGGGCTGTCGGGAATTGAAGATCCCCTCACCAACGAGGGGGCAACTTCCGCAGGAGGCTGAGCCTCCTCCAACGGGGAAGGAGGGTCACCCACCTGGACGTACCCTTCACTTGAAGGTACGTCCGCCGCCGGCTGAACATCATCTCTCCCCGGTGGGGGCCCATCATCAATCCCCGGGCTTGACCTCACCATACGGTATAGGTGCCGGTCAAGCAGCGTGCCTAGCACACCTTTACCCTTGACATTGAGGTGGACACCATCCTTCTGATACAGGTCCCACCTACCCGAAAACGCGTCGAACGGGTCAACAAACCTCACGTCAAGTGGGACGCACAAGACTTGCACCCTCTCGTTGATGCCAATGACCTTACTAAGCGCGTGGTCACTGGCATTCATCCACGGTAAAATACCCATCAACATTCCCCTGTCTGTCTTAAGTTTTAGATCATCCGCAAGAGACATGATCTCGGTGATAATCCCTTCCGTTGAACCTACCCTACCGCCTTTGAGGAACAGGTCGTTGCCACCAGCATGGACAACAATCGCAGTCCTCCGACTAGCCACGCGCAGCTTCTCTAATTCCTTCCTTATGTGCGCCGTTCTCCGACCGGGTAAGCATCTTACCTTCCTCCTGTCTCGGTTTGCAGAAGCAAAGTACTTCTCCTGGCCCCTAATCTGCGAGTCCCCAATTAAAACGGTGTCTTCCTCCTTCGCGCACAGGAGACTAAAGCGGTTGGAGGTCCTGACAGGGGCAACCGGGGTCTCGGGCTTCGGCTTCGCAGCCTTCTTGCCCGAGACCTTTCGATACCCGTCGCCACCCATAGACTCGGCCGCACTTACACCACCCGACCCACCACCACCGGCAGCTACATCCTTCGGTTTCTTTGGGCCATCTGTAGGCCCCTTCCTACCCTTTTTCTTTATCGGCCCCTTCCCACCCTTCTCTATCGGCCCCTTCTTTACGCCCTCCACCTTGCACCGCGGTTCCGTGCATTCCACGTGGGTCGCTGGCGATTCCTCACACTAATTTTGTACCCTGGCCCCCGGTTGAACCTCTACCCTTTCTCCGCGGTCCAGAGCTCTGTCCAGTCCATCGCTGGACCGCCTTTCCACGGCAGCTATCCTATCAATGAGCTCCGGGGTGGAGGGCGCAGCCGCGTCTGTGACCGCCGCACCTCCAACAGCCGGTCTGGACGACTAGAGAGAGAGAGAGAGAGAGAGAGAGAGAGAGAGAGAGAGAGAGAGAGAGAGAATTATTCTACATCCATAACAATTCAGTTTAGCCCATTAAGTTTTGGTTTTTGGAAAGAAATTCGATACAAAAACAAAACTTTAAAACGTATTTTCCCAATTTTAACTCGAATGCACCCAATTACATTAAGAAAATGCAAGTTTCGCACTGAAATCGCAACTTTATGGCTATGCTAAACTCTATCCTTTAATGCGTAAGAATAAAACGAGCGAATATGCCCCTCTCTAGCACTAATTTTGCGACAGCAACAAGAGAACTCTGAGGAAGTAATTTCTACCAAGATTTCGACTCGACAAAAAGCTAACGGGAAGAAAAGCTAAAAAACGAAAAAGGGCAGGATTTAAGCGCGTGCATGAAATAAATTTCAGAGTGCAAAATTTCGCTTACATACACAAGGAAGAATGTAATCTACCCTAAACCTAATATTGTGGAGCAGTCAATAATAACAAACCTGATTAGCGGCAAATGTATGTTCTACGAACAGATGTTTGTTCACAGACTGCAAAATCATAAATTTCATGCTGTAATTTGACTTCTAAATGGTACGAAGAAAGAGAAAGTTGAATGTAACGATATACAGTGAAGGCACGTTATTATTCCACGATCCCTTAACTTATTTTATAACACAGTGAGAATACATTCCGACTATATAAGTTATGAGTTTTTCTCTCAATCGAAAATCAAACAAATATATATATATATATATATATATATATATATATAGATATATATATATATATATTTTATATATATATATATATATATATATATATATATATTTGTTCGAGTGAGGCCCGTGGTGTAATGGTTATCATATCTGACCGGCAATCGGAAGATCCCGGGTTCGATTCCCGGGTGGTTACCTCATTTTTTTCATTTGTTCGTTCTCTCTTCTCATCTTGCGCGGAATGTTCTCCTATACAAGCGTCGTTCTTTACGTTATATATATATATATATATAGAAAGAATAATTGACGAAAGAAAGACGCTTGGCTTTACTTGTGGCAGGATCATTCATTTCTTTTGAGAACTGTTTCTCACTATATTTATTTTTGAATATTCACACATGAATATATTTCTTTTCCAGAATAAGTAATTTATAATATATTTTAAGCGATGTTTTTTAATGCAGGAAGGAAGGGCCAATGGCGAACGCCCCCTAAAACAAGGTCCAAGGTTTTTGAAGCAACTGGACACTCTGCGTTTGAAAGATTGAAGGTCATAGACAGGGGGAAAGATGGAATGAAGAAGATTGTTCCAGAGTTGACCGGTTGAGTAGATGAAAGATTGAAAATACTGATTAACCCTCGCGTAAGAGAGTTGGACAGAAAAGGAGTGGCAGTGTGTCGAAAGTCTGGTACTGCATGCTCTCTTTAAAGGAGGAGGCATGCAGTTAGAGAGTTCACAAGAGCAGTGTCCATTATAATAACGATAGTAAAGAGAGAGTGGGGCAACACTCCGATGAAGAGAGAGGGATTGAAGACAGTCAGTAAGAGGCTGGGAATTGATGAAACGAAAAGCCTTTGATTCCATCCAATTAGGTAGAGCTGTGTGGGTTGAACCACCCCACGCATGAGAAGCGTACTCCATACAGGGGCGGACAAGATCCCTGTACAGAAACAGTAACTGAGTGGGGGTGAAGAAACTGCGGAACAACACACCTAACTTCTTAGAAGCTGTTTTAGAAAGAAAGTACAACTCTGGACCATAAAAAAATAGAATACTGTCTCAAATGCGCTCATGACCTTCATAATACCTTTAAGTTATACAATTTTATGAGGAATATCGAGTATCTGTAACGTTAGTTATTATGATAAAAAGACCTATGTGTGCCAGTTTTGGAAAACAAATTAAAATACAGTAAAAACTTTATTAAATAATGAAAAGTTAATGCACAGCGACATACCAAAATATTAGTAATATCTTGCCAGGTGTTAAAAACAAATTAGAATAAATTAATTACTTTTATTGAGTTATGCGAATACATTAAACCTTTATCAAAGATGTTTTAACTATGCGTCTTAGTATTTAGTTGGCCCACCCTTAGCCCTGATTAGGGCCTCCAATCGACGTGGCATTGAGTCGACAAGCCTCTTGCATTCTTCTGTAGTTATCGATTGCCAGGTTGTCATTAAATACCCCTTTAGTTCACTAAATGTTCCTGTTTTAGCTTTTGGACCTTCTGCTCAGCAATATTCCACAGATTTTCTATCGGACTAAGATCGGGAGAATTAGCTGGCAATGATAGTGCTTCAATTTCATGAGCATCAAGCTACGCAGATGTTGCACGAGCCGCATGAGTTTGAGCTAGGTCATGTTGAAAAATAAATGGTTCGTCTCCGTATAGCTGTTCTGCAGACTCCAGCATGAAGTATTCTAAGATAAACGTAACTATTAACAGTTCTATTTACAAATGCAAAGTGACCCCACACCATTTGCATTCTTTCCAGGAAAGATCACGAGAAAAGGAAGTACCAAGTAAATGTTAAGAGAAGAGGAAGGATTGCGTTGTGTATTGTTGAAGATAAGGGGATAGTCGTGCGGAAGATTGTGACGAGAAGACAGATGAAGGAATTGAGTTTTTGAGGCATTGAAAGACACAAGGTTTACTCTGCTCCAATTAGAGATGGTAGAAAGATCAGAGATCAGGTGTATCATAGCCGTCCTACGCGAATCATGGAGTGACTGTTGAAATGGATGTTTTGTGAAATGGGTAGAGAAGTCAAGGGTGGAATCATCGGCATAGGAGTGGATAGGACAGGAAGTGCGACTTAATAGATCATTAATAAATAAAAGGGAAGAGTGGGTGACAGAACAGAGAGCCCTGAGGAACACCACTATTAATAGTTTTAGTAGAAGAACAGAGGCTATCTACAATCGCAGTTATAAATCGGTCAGAAAGGAAATTAGAGATGAAGGGACAGATAATAGGATAGAAAACGAAGGACAGTTTGGAAATTAAGAATTTGTGCTATACCCTATCAAAAGCTTTTGATATGTCTATCGCAAGAGCAAAGGTTTCACTGAAAACCCGAAAGGAGGATGACATAGAGTCGGAGAAGTATGCAAGAAGATCGCCGGTAGAGCGTCCCTTGCGGAACTCATACTGACGATTTGAAAGATTGTGAGAAGAGAGGTGTTTAAGAATTTTCCTATTAAGGATAGATTCAAAACCTTTAAAAAGACAAGAAATCAAAACAATTGGAGGATAGTTGGAGGGTTGAGAGTCGTCACCCTTCTTTAGGATAGGCTAAATAAAAACGAACTTTCAGCAGGGAGGAAAAGTACCAGATGGACAAAGACAAAAGAGTTTGCCTTGGCAGAGTGTCAGGACAGAAGCACAGTTCTGGAGAACAACAGGAGGGACACCATCAAGACCGTGCGCCTTCCTAGAATTAAAACCAGATTGGGCAGAGAGAACATCTTTGGAAGAGATTCTAATCTCAGACATAATTAAGTCGGAGGGAGGAGGAGATGGAGGAACAACAACGGAATCGTCCAGGGTGTGAAATGGAGGCGAAAATATGAGCGAAGAGTTCAGCTTTATCAGGAGAAGAGAAAGCAACTGAGCCGTCGGAATGGAAAAGAGGAGGGAAAGAAGAGGAAGTAAAGTTGTTGAAGAGGTTCTTGGATAAATGCCAGAAAGAGCTAGAAGAATTAGAATTAGATCAGGTTTTCACATTTTTGTCTGAGGAAAGAATTTTTGGTGAGTCGAAGAATAGATTTTGCACGGATTCGGAGTGAGAGTTAGAAATTGGATTGCGACAGCGCCTTGGCCATATATAGTATGTATATATATATGTATATATATATATGGTCCCAATGCGTATAATATGGCCCCAATGCGTATAATATGGCCCCAGTCTGCGTATAATAAAAGAACTGTTAACTGACTGAAGACATAAAAAAGGACGATATAACAGTGACTGTATTTTGGCATGGTTAGTAAAAGTTCATTGACTCGAAATATTTGATTAAAATTTCAAGATTAATGTTTCCAGTGTGGTAGAGTTATTGAAGATTCAGGGTGCATTCTGAACACTTAGATAAATATAAATTCGCTTCAATTTTCCAGTAATATTAAATGATTAATTTTTAGATTTTTCACCAATTATTTTACCCCACATTGGAAATTCCAATGTGGGGTAAAATAATTGGTGAAAAATCGCGAAACATCTATTCCAATTTGGAATAGATGTTTCGCTAAGCAACTGGTTTTACAGTAAATTAAATGTTTCAGATATTTAGGTATGTCCCAAGTTTCTGGAGCTCCAGAAACCTGATTTTCTAATTTTTCTATTAACAAAAGATTAGTGTTTTCTCTGTTCTCAATTGTCACATTATTATTGGAACAAATCTAAATATTTGAAACATTTAGCCGGCTGTAAAACCAAATGCTTAGCTAAATGTTTACTCCGGTGTCCAGCAAAGTAATTAGTGAAATATCTAGGAATGAATCATTTGAAATCGCGAGAAACTTGAGACAAACTAATGTTTAATGAAATCTTCAGGTTTCCTTCAGATATATATATATATATATATATATATATATATATATATATATATTAGGGTGTCACTAGGCAATAGGGGGAAAATTAAACGATGGATATTTTCCTATGACACCCCCTAAAATTGTTCCATTTGGTGTAAAACATACGGAAGAGAAATGTGGTCCTGATTGGTCATCATTTAAAGGTCGCCCTCGTCACTGAAAATAAGACCCATTTGTTGACGTCAACAAGCTGTTCAGTGTTCACAGCTTGAGCCGAACCAGATAATAAAAAACAAGGCAATTTGGTGAAATAACGAAAGTAAGACACTTAAAAACGCAAAGAATACAAACAGTTTATTATATAATCAAAATAGAAGACATAATTTGGCGAATAATGGTACAAAATGGAGAAGCAACAAAAGCAAAACTTTGAGAAATAAAATACATATACAGTACAGTAGCAGAATAATTGGTGCTCATACGCTGATCAGTGATTAGTTCTTTCGCGTCCTTCACCAGAGCCACGGCCCGTTCTGCTCTGTCGTTCACCACTGCAAGTTTGGAGACCACATCCCGAGCTTGCACGTATTCAGAGTTTGACGTCCATGAACTGGGATGGTGGAGCAGAAAGCAATCTGGCAACTGAAGTTTTGAGAAGAATCCTCGGGTGTTCTTTGTGATCAGTTGCTCCAGTCCTTGCTGTCACTGAGGAACATAGTATCAAGAACCAAAGGTCGTTTTGGCGGCATGTGAGGGGCTTTCTTGATCTAACGCTGCAACCATGCTGCACTTCACTTCCACGATATCCTCTCATCAAAGAACGCCAGACCCACTGCCTCCTCCGAATGGTACCACAGGTGCGCAGACAGCTTCTTGGTGGTACCATCAGAGATCTTCTTGTGCGGGTATGAAGGAGCGTCCTCATCAATTCCAATCATTCAGCGGAGCTTCGATGGACAGATGAGCTGTTGCCCACGCTTTCATGTAAACTAGAACAGAAAAGAGGCAGATATCTCGAATTCCGCGTTCCTCAGTGTTCGTCAGTTTAAACTGTCTTCGGAAGAGCCAGATCTTGATGGCATAGAGCCCCTTAGCCATCCATCCTCGCCCGTGTGCATAGCACCAGGGGCGCGGAAGTTTAGTCCCTTGTATGGAACTCCTCCAAGAAAGATGACGGAAAGATCGAGGAATTCCTGATAGTCATCACGAACTTGAAGTGCTTGTGATTTTGCAAACTCAATGAGCTCCGTTCTATGCTTAAAAATAGCTGCTTTGGTGAACGCATCTGTGTCCGCAGTTTGGAACTGTTGCTGGTCAATGCGGTGTCCAATAATCATGGAAGCGCTTGAAAAGCAGAATTTCTGGACCGGTAGATACTGAATCTAGCGATGCTGCGAATGCCGCCTGTAGCACCAACTCCAGTACATGGTGTCTGCACGCGCAGTGTAACAGGTCACGTCCAACTTTTTCTTCCAGAAGAACACAAGTTCCTCCACGGTGGCCTGTGTTTGTCGCGGTTGTGTCGAAACACATAGATTTGACATGATCGGTCACTCCCATTCATTCAGGCAATCTATGATGGCATTTGTTTGTGCCAGCGCGGTTCCTGACAGAAGTTTTGGCACCCGAGGAGCTGCTCTGTCCCGGAGCCAGATACAAGAATAGGTAAGCGGTCAACATATTCTCGTGACGTCAGATCTTGCATGAGTTTTCCGTCCCAGTGAACAGTCAACGAACTATTGCCTTGAAACTCGCTCTTCAGTTGCCGAGCCTTAAGGGTACGGAATTTTTCACGCTGACGATGAATGGATCCACGATTGATGTTGTAGTCGCTAGCATCATGCCCTAAGCTGGAAGCTGCCTCAAACAGCAGATATGTGGCCTTTCTTGACGAGAGTTGCGTGCGATCAAGCGCTGCCGCCAATTCCGATGTCATGATGTTCTTCGTTGCTCTTTGTTTAGACGCTAACGAACCACCACATGCTCCTTTTTCTTCGCTATCATCTGAGCTGGAGGATGAGGACTCCAAAACCGCTTCGTTGGATACTTCCATTTCAGCTGCTGATCGCTTTCTTCGTTTCTCCTCTTCCTCCCACGTCGAGTACAATCTTTGACTTGGCGCTGATGCTGGACGTCCTTTCTGGCGCTGCTGCTGAAGGAACTCCCAATCCTCTGGGTACTTGACCAATTTCTCACAATCAGCGTGGGCGATGTCAAAGAGACGATCGAGGCGTTCAATGAATTCTTTTTCTTTCGTCTTGTGTGAATCGCTCGTCCTTGAGGCGTGTTTTTTGAGTCCTTTCCACTCCTCGAAGACTTTATCCAGTTTGCTGACGCAGTGTGTCTCGAGTCTGGTTGGAATGTGAGCTTTCTCCCAGAAGGACATCACTGCTCGAAGTGACTTCCTCAACGCGTCACGTATTGTCATTTCTTTTCATGGTGAAGGTAAAGGAAGTAACCCAATGCTTGCCTGTAGGAAGGAAGCTTGCATCCTTTCACCTCATCAACCGCTGCCCCTAATAGGTATATACACTTCGGGTTTCCATCACCAGAAATCACGTAGCTGAAATGAGAAACGGTGAATCGTTAAGTATTGTTCACTTTATTTCTCAGATATTCAGACACACAGAGATACACACACACACATATATAGAGATATATAGATATCTAATGAACGATTATGGAGACGCCGCGCAAGCATTAAACTTTGGAAGGCGGGGGCGACCTTTTATAGTTATTCAAATAAAAAGATTTTCAGTCACCATGTTTTTTTTTACCAATGGAATAGATTCGCGGGGTGTCAGCATGAAAATTTCAAACTTTGCATTTAAGTGACACCCTAATATATATATATACAGAAAAGCTGGAAATAATATGAAAAACGCATTGAATATGATATATATATATATATATGAAACAAATAAGATAGCAGTAAACAGAGCAAAGAGAATAACGGGACAGATATTGAAAACTTTAAACGAAGGGATAGGAATGTAATGATTCCTCTACTGAAAACCCTGATCATACCCAAATTGGAATACTGCTCAGTCCTAACACACCCCATATAAAAAAGAAGACATTAGACAGCTGGAAGGGATTCAGAGAAGCTTCACAGCCAAGATCAATGGGTGCAAAGAACTAAATTACTGGAAAGGTTACGCGAAGTAGACCTATATTCATTGGAAAGGAGAAGAGAGAGATACACCTTTATTTACACTTTGAAAATAATGGAGAAACTAATCCCTAATCTTATTCTTTACCCTATAACTCCCCAAACAACGGTGGAAAGTAGAAACGGTAGACTGTGTCGTATTCCCAAATTGAAGGAGAGACAGGGAACATCCTTAACCCTGAAAGAAATAGTTTTTGCAGTGAGAGGACCAAACTGTTTAATCAGTTGCCCAAAGACCTAAGAAACACGAAGGGAGTTGCAGTGGACATCTTCAAAAGAAGACTAGACGCCTGGCTCAGAACAATCCCCGATGAGCCGGGCGTACCTGGCTATGTGAGGTGGAGAGCGCAAGAATCCAACTCACTACTTCACCAGGCCAACTCGAGAGGAGGGACGACAAGCTTGACCTTCGCGAAATGAGAAATCATCGCGCGAAACCTTTGTAAGGTTGTAAAGTAAGGTGTGTGTGTGTATATATATAGCATATTCGATGTGTTTTCCATATTATTTCCATCTTTCCTGTAAAGATTCAAAATGAAGGGTAAAATATATTCTTTTGGTGACAATAAATACATAAAAATTAAATTTTACATATATATATATATATATATATATATATGAAAAGAAGGACCAACACAACAGCAAACTTCAGACGTTTCGACAAATCTTTTGTCATCATCAGTGAATTATAAGTTTTAAAACCTTCAAACAAAAATAAGAATAATGAAAATTACATAAATACAAAAGAAAATTAAAATCATTAAAATTAAATTAAATTAAAATTACCTCAACTGGTAAATACACAAGGTTTACGTCAACCTCCATATTTGGCAGTTTTCTCTCAGTTTCTGCCAAATATGGAGGTTGACGTAAACCTTGTGTATTTACCAGTTGAGGTAATTTTAATTTAATTTAATTTTAATGATTTCAATTTTCTTTTGTATTGATGTAATTTAACGATTTTAATTTTCTTTTGTATTGATGAAATTTAATGATTTTAATTTTCTTTTGCATTGATGTAATTTAATGATTTTAATTTTCTTTTGTGTTGATGTAATTTAATGATTTTAATGTTCTTTTGTATTGGTGTAATTTTCATTATTCCTTATTTTTGTTTTAAGTTTAAGACTTATATTCACTGATGATGACAAAAGATTTGTCGAAACGTCTGAAGTATAAAAAAATAAACGAAAATGTTTGCTGTTGTGTTGGTCCCTCTTTTCATCTGTAAGCTCCGTTTCCCTAAGAAGTCAATAGCTTTGATATATATATATAATATATATATATATAGAGAGAGAGAGAAGAGAGAGAGAGAGAGAGAGAAGAGAGAGAGAGGTATACATGTATATACATACATATTGTATTAGTCCTCGGCTTTGTTAGATTAAAAAAAACTTGTTTGGAAAATTTCAAAGAAGTTAATCTTTTAAAGAAGAGTTATTTTCTCTTTATAATTTATTGATTTTTCTTCCTTTTTTGGAAAAGGTCATTTTACGACTTCAGGTCAATTCGAATAGCTAGTCAATTCCAATAGCTATTAAGAGAGGGTCAACCTGATAAAATTACGAGTATCTGCTACGGGTATGTGTATATATATATATATATATATATATATATATATATATATATATATATATATATATATATATACAGGGTGTTTATAAAGTCCCTATCTATTTCAGTGTAAATGTAGCAAAAAGGGTAAAATTCCATAACAATATAATAGAAGGCATACATTTAATGAATACTTAAGCATATGATTTTACATGAGCGCCATCAGTATCTCTACAGAGTTCGAATTTGTCAGCAGCATTGCGGAACACATTTTGGAGCATGACAGGGGTTATTTTTGTAACTGCTGTTACGATACGAGCGCATAAATGTCCCAGCTTCATTCAGATGGCATTTTAAACACCGTCGTCTTTCAACAAGATGGGGCACCTTGTCATTACGCAAACATTGTTCGGGAGTACCTAAATGAACGATTTCCAAATCGGTGGATCGGACGTGGAAGCAACAGGCCCTGGGCGGCTCGATCTCCTGACCTAACGCCCTTGGATTTCTTTGCATGGGGCTTTATCAAATCAAACGTCTATCAAACGAGGGTTACAGATCTGCAAAATTTACGTGCTCGTATCGTAACAGCAGTTACAAAAATAACTCCTGTCATGCTCCAAAATGTGTTCCGCAATGCTGCTGACAGATTCAAACTCTGTAGAGATACTGATGGTGCTCATGTAGAATCATATGCTTAAGTATTCATTAAATGTATGCCTTCTATTATATTGTTATTGAATTTTACCCTTTTTGCTACGTTTTCACTGAAATAGGAACTTTATGAACACCCTGTACACTATATATAGACGTCTCCTAATCAGTTTGGTTTTAAAACTAAAAGCTTCCATTCAACTGACTTGTGTATTTATGCTTTGAAGGAGATTATATTTAAATATACTGTCAGTAATTCAACTATTTAGAGTTCTTTTTTGCATATAAGCAAAGCGTATGATAGAGTAAATCACAATATTCTATTTAAAAATTTAGAAGATAGGAATGTTCCAATATACTCGCATGTTTTAAATTTATTGAAATTTTGATACACACACACCAAACTTTTATTGTTAGATGTCCGACTGTTTTGGTTCCTCATGCGGAGTTAGACAAGGCTTCTTGCTCTCTCCTCTGCTGTTTAATATATATATATATATATATATATTGATAGACTAATTACTTCTCTTAATTAGGCAAGAGTGGGATGCTGTGTAGATAAGATGAGTATAAATAACTTCATTTATGCGGATGATATGGTGTTGATAAGCCCTTCGGTTAAAGGTCAGGATCATCTTATAAAAAATTGCGAATCATGTTCATAGAACTGACATTAATTTTAATGTTAGCAAAACTAAGGTTATGCAGTTCCATCTGGAAGGCTCAAACCAAACAGTTAATATTATTTTTAAAATGAGAGACGAGCCAATAGAGCAGGCACAAGAATTTAAGTATCTGGGTCAAATTTTTGTTGCTAGGTACTTGAGTGACGACTCAGACATAAGGAAACAATATCGAAGTTACTGTGCTAAGGCAAATATGACCATAAGAAACTTCAAATTTTGTACAAGTGAAGCTAAAGGCACTCTTTTTCATACTTTCTGCGCTAAATTTATAGGCAATAACTCTGGGTTAATCGTAAAAAGGTTTTCTGCAGAACCCTCACTTTGCTTTACAACACATCCTATAGACTGCTGCATAGGTTACCTCAAGACGCTCAGCCCCTCTCAAATATTCGCTGACCGCCACGTTTCGAGCCTCCCTGAGGTAATAAGACGTGCTCAATACACTCTAATACGAAGGATTAAAAACTCAAACAATCCAATTGTCCAAGCTAGTCATCAGGCCTGCTTTATGTCTTCTAAACTGTGAACCTCTTGGTATGAAAGTGTTTGTCTATAGGTCCACTTAACTCCTGCAATAGCTTTTCCATTACATGTACGTTTTATTTTTATTTTTATTTTTCTTAATACTACCTTTGGGATGCTGTTATTACTAATTTTACTATTTCTTGTTTCATTACGTTAAAATTTGTTATGTAATTAGTTGTATCGTTGATTACCTTTTGATGGATACTGTACCCTTTTTATGGGATCTGTTTCCGTCCAATAAACATTATCATTGTTATTATTATTATTATATTATTATTATTATTATTATTATTATTAAATTTTGTCAATCAACTCTCTGCGCCACACACACACACACACACACACACACACACACACACACATATATATATATATATATATATTTATATATATATATATATATATATATATATACACCTGCGGTCGACTCCACTGCAGCATTCATTTCGTCTCATTTGCAGGATTGGAGTAGGAAATTGGTTTCCGCTCTCCTCCTGCCCTTGGAGCCAGCAACATATGGCTGGTCAGGGACTTTGCATAACAACCTATCCAGTTGGTTCTTAAAATTATTCAGGTTGGTGTGCTGGAGGTTCCCCAGTTCTTTTGGCAGAAAATTAAAAAGTTAACACTCATTAATTGGGAGGACAGACTCTTCATTAATTTTAGCGTGATGTTTGCTCTTCAGCTGTGGAACTTCCTCCAGATAATTTCATTATTTTTCTAGCTGTTGTGATTTTAATGTTATAGTGCTCTCTGAATTTTGCATCCAACAGCATTATTACTCCAAGACCCCTGACTTGGGGGTTCAGTGTTATCTGTCTCGCTTGCAGTGTTTTGTGCCCTTTATTCCGCAGCACCTTATTGTTACCATATCTTGTAAGGTTGGAATTGTTCTTCGTTAAAATTCATACTGTTGTCTTCCGCCCACTGGAATAATGTTTCACTGTCGTTTTGTAATTTATCTGTCACCTTCGTTTGATATTTCCTTTCATATCTTCGTGTCATCCGCGAAACACGATACGATACACTCATTAATATCTGCAGTAATGTCTGCAGTTATTATTATAAACAGCAATTCAGCTAATATATATATATATATATATATATATATATATATATATATATATAGAGAAGAGAGAAGAGAGAGAGAGAGAGAGAGAGAGAGAGAGAGAGAGAAGAGAGAGAAGAGAGAGAGAGAGAGAGAGTATACACAAATTATCTTTACAACTTCTCACTCAAATAATAATATTAGAAAACGAGGTACACATACCATGTTTGCTCCTTCTGTGAGAGAAAGTAATAAAGTTTCACGTAACCTCAAACACATTAAACATGGGCACCATTTGTCACACGTAAGACGTCCAAATGGTATTTCTTATTTCTTCAATGAGGCGACAGTAACAACCACCAATTATCTATTATCTGCAAAGTAGATAGGATGCTGTCCCAAAGCTGGATCCTATCTGCTTTGCAGATAGCTGGTGAGGGAAGCTATATTTTGGGGCCTCTTTGCGAGTAACCCGATGCCCACTTGGGCTTTCCATCATGAAAAAGAAAAATTATAGTATTTGTCATTTATCATTACTTATTCGAACTATAGTGGATGTAATTTCTCAGAAGAGTTCCTTGTTCCATGCACGGTCTGTGATATACACACACACACACACACACACCACACACATATATATATATATATATATATATATACACACATTGTAGCTATTGATCTGCTTTACGGAAACCAAAGTTTACAACAAATAAATAGGAGTAATGTCTACATATACTTTTTGTACTGCAAATTATTTTTAATAAATCTTTTATTTTTTATTTTAAATTAATGTACTTTATATTTATATCTGAATTATTTAGTCAATTTTTTTTCTCTTTAATTGTTCTTAATTGCTATTAAAATTTTTGTTTTGTGACTTTCTACTTTTTGGTTACTTTTAATTTATATCATTTTAGATATCGACTGAAAATGACGAGGCTTTTTGTCGAAATTTTTGGGCCACTGAAATAAATTTAAGAAAAGTTCATTAATGTGTTGATCCTTCTATATATGATAATAATGATAATGATAATGGTAATGATGAGGATAACGCTAAGCTTTATTGTTAGGATATAAATCCCATAAAATATAATATTCTCGAAGGTAGTAAACGATACTATAAGTCAAACAATAGTAGATTTGACTAAAAATTCTGAATGAAAGAGAAATAAAAATAAGACACGTACTCAAACAAGTAATAATAAAAAATTACTCAAAGCTAAGACTACTACAAAAAATAAATAAATAATAAAAGTAAAGGGAGAGAACATACCAATATTATATATATATATATACACAGGGTGATTCAAAAAATGTCAACACTTATATGGTTTTATTTTTTATTTCCAATTTATTTGTAAGCATTTTTTTGTGATGCAAACAGTGCTTCATGCAGTCTCTACTTGGTGTCCACGGATATCTCTGCATGTATGAAAGAGGTCAAACGTTGCTTCCGGAGCCCTAAGGTACATCTCTGGTGGTATTGATTGGATGACATCTGTAATTCTTTCCCGGAGATTTGTACCGGCTTTGTACCATACACACGTTCTTTCACCATACCCCATAGTCAGAAATCACAGAGTATTAAATCTGGCAAACGGGCAAGCCATCTCAGAGGTCCACCTCTTCCAATCCATCTCCTGGGAAAATGCTGTCCAGATAGGCACGAACAGTAAGGGCAAAGTATGGAGGAGCCCCATCGAGTTGAAATTAACCTGACCGTCTGATGAGCAAAGGAAGGTTGTCAACTGTGTATGTCTGCACCATATCTAAGAATCCCTGACCAGTTACAGTGTTGTGGTCGAAGAAGTATGAGCCTATGACTCCCGTAGCAGTTACTGCACACCACACATTGACTTTTGAGTTGTCACGTTCGTGGTGTTCACGAATAATGCGTGGGTTTTCAACACTCCAAAAGACACAATTGTGTCGATTCACGTGGCCACTAATATGGAAAGTTACCAGTCGCTGAATGCAATTAAGTTATGAATTTCTGGTTCCACATTCTTCATCCCCAGAAAAATGTTGCAATACTCAACACGTACTTCCTTGTCAGGGAGTGTTAAGGCTTCAACAGTCTGTACATGATAAGGTCGCAGTCCCAGGTCTTTGTTCAGGATTCGCCAAACAGTTGACTGTGGAAGGTGACATTCAGCACTGAACCGTTTCGTGGGCTTTCCAGTGCTTCGAACAAATGCTTCATGTGTTGCAACGGTGTTTTCTGGAGACCTACCTGTTCTTGGACGACTACCGTTTCCTTTGTAATCGTCTGCAACGGAACCAGTTCTGACGAACTTGGCGTACACTCGATAAATAGTCAACCTAGAAGGTGGGTCAGAATAGAAGTATCTACGAAATGTGTTTTGTACGAATGTGGGAGGCTGATACACCTCCATCCAGCCCGCAACCTTCCTTCTTTCCTCCAAACGCAGCCTTGTTGCCATTTCAAATGCTTATTCAGTACTCTTTAATTTTCAAATCCCTGTTAAAATATTTTTTAATCACCCTGTATATATATCAGGGATGTCATTCGAAGTTCATTTCTGAATGTATATCTAAAATTTCATAAATGTACCCATAACTAACGTGCGTAAGTTTAAAATAAAAGAGTAAACGTATTATTAGCGCTCAAAGAGTTGTTATTTGGATTACTTTCATTATCTAAATATGTTCTGAGTAGTAAAATGGAAGGTGGAAGACCATATTATAAGAAACAATAGACCTAGTTTTATATTTTTTTTATGCTTTGTGTTTGTTTTAGTTGCGGAGAAGAATACTTGTGGTTATCAGATCGTTCGTGGTCAAACTAATGTGAAATTATGAATAATAAAATTCTTCCTTATGTTAGCAGAACTTAATGAAAATACAGTCGTAGCTAAAACTTTAGAATCAACGATTTCTTGGATTATGTCCTTTTTTGCATCACGAGTTTGCATTCAATATTCTTGAAAGTTTGAAGGTGACACTTGTTATGAAATTGGTTATGCTCCATCAAGTGAAACGCATACTAAATTATGTGAAAATGCGAGATAATGCAATACTGTAATAGTTTTTTCCTTCCAGTGATGAAATCCGAGAGGAGAATGATTTGAAAATATTGAATTTACGCATTATTCTATTCCCACATATATATATATATATATATATATATATATATATATATATATATGAATAGAAACGACATAAGTATTAAGGAACGTTTCTGCACACGAGGAGGAGAGATAACGAAATAATGAAAAATGAGGCCTCATTTTCATTATTTCGTTATCCTCCTCCTCGTGTGCAGAAACGTTCCTTAATACTTATGTCGTTTCTATTCATTTATATACTGCGCGGTCATTGCAGTTATTTGCGCATATTCACGATTTGCGAGGGTGCTCTCTGAGGGCATTGGTTTCTGCCCTATTTGGAGAATTTCGATTTGTGAGTGAGTGAGGTCCGTAGCATAATGGTAGAGCGTCCGACCGGCAATTGGAAGGCCCTGGGTTCGTTTCCCAGGCGGTTCGCCTCATTTTCATTATTTCGTTATCTCTCCTCCTCGTGTGAAAACGTTCCTTAATACTTATGTCGTTTCTATTCATTTATATACTGCGCGGTCATTGCAGTTATTTGCATATATATATATATAACTTATTCATTTTATTCTGTATAAATTCACTTCTTTTAATGTTACTATTATTTTCACTTAGGTATTAATTTTATGTTTTTTCCAAAATATTAGTATCATATAAACATTCTCTTAAATATATTTCAGTTAAGACAAATACAGTTACATTTTGCACTAGTAATTAATTTCTGTTGATAGTGCAGCGACTTTATCGTTAATGTTGCTGTTTTACTGAGAGAAAATATTCCTTTAAATATTTCTTTAACTTGAAACTACGCGCGCAACCACAGTCCAAAGCTGTTGGGCTGTGGTTGCCAGCGCAGTGGCAAACTTCGTTTTAAGTCATCGCGTTTAATGCGGTTTTCTCTTATTCATTTAACTTGTGTGAATTATTTTATACAGAGTAAAAATTGACAGAAAAAATAAAATTTTCCAAAATCTGATTAGTTTAGCAACAGTGATGTAGGTCTCGAGATCGGTCTCGGTCTCGAGACCGATCTCGAGACCCAATTTGCAGATCTCGATCTCGATCTCGGTTTCCGCTATTTAGATCTCGGTCTCGATCTCGGTCTCGACAGACGCGGTCTCGTTTTTTCCCCGAGACCTTTCGAGACCTCTTGAGACCGTAATGTAAAATACATGTTATTGGCATACTCATGAGGGTGGCTTGGTTGAACAGACACAATTCAGAATGTTTATGAAAGTTTGTAAAAGTAAGGGACTCTAGGTATTCACTAATCAGTCACCCTGTTTTGAGTTGCCACGTTTGTCTTGCGGAGGGTGTGGGCCTGGATTTTTTTAGGTTAGCGCTACAAAAAAAAATTTGTCCACCCCCGCCCCCGTCAGATTAATTTTATTGAAAATGGAAACACTAACTAGAGAATTATATATATTATATATAAGTATATATTATGAGGCCACTTAGTGTTGCCAAACGGCGTGTCAACCTCTGTGGCGTGATAAAAACGATTATCCTCCCATCCAATATGTATTTGAATGAATAAAATGCTTCACACAAAATAATGCAAGAAATACAGCATAAAGAAAACAGTACCGATAAATTCAAGAGTCAAACCAAAGTTCCGAGACTAATGGCAAAATATCAAAGCTATCGGTCCAAGCAGAAGAACGTTGAAACTGGGAAGATTTTGAACCGCAGGGAACAGTTGCGGCGGTACCTCTTAGAGATCGATGAATCTCATATTTTAGACAACCGCTCTCCAATAAAGTTTTGGCACCAGAAAAGGGATAAATTCTCATCACTTGCCAATATTGCCATGACTGTTTTAACAGTGCCTGCCTCTAGTGCTCCAATTCAGCGTGTATTTAGCCATGGAGGCATAATAATAGGCCCCACAGAAGTCGAACTTCAGCAGATCTTCTGAGCATGCTGATGTTCCTTAAGTGTAATGAGCACCTATCATGCTTTAAATAAATGCACAAGTCGAACTGGGTAGTGGGTACGTTCATTAAACCTTCTGTAACAGATATAAAAGAAGTAAATAAATAAAAAGTACGTGTATATATATATATTCATTTGTTAATTTACAGGCTACACTTTTTGCATTCAACACACTACATCTGAAAAAGTAGTTATTAGTTTATTAATATACTTAACATAGTCTAATTTCCATAGTAGTGTAAAACAAATTGAAAGGGCATGAGCTTGGTCTCGATCTCGATCTCGGTCTCGAATTTTAAGGGTCTCGATCTCGGAAGGTAGATCTCGATCTCGAACCTTTGATCTCGGTCTCGATCTTGGTCTCACAGGATCAGGTCTCGGTCTTGGTCTCAGTCTCGGACTTGGTGGTCTCGACTACATCACTGTTTAGCAACATATATATAGAAAAATTGCCAATTGCCTGCGTACAGTAATGCTTTTTTCCTTTTTAAATTAAATAAACCGTAGACTGTGAACCTCTTTGGAGAAACGTCCTGTCCTAAATTAGTTATTGTTACGTAGTTCTCATATAGTCTAAAACTATAGAAAAATGTCGAAATAAATACGTATACTTACTCGGTGGTGTAGTGGTTAGCGTAGTTGACTACAAATTCATCGGCCCCGGAATCGAGACCCGATGACGGCAGGCGGCGAGCAGCAAAACCCAGCTGTTCATCCTTCCACACAATAAAAAATTTGGTTGGTAGAAAAATGGGTAGCCTAGTGGTTTAAGCGCTGGGCTGCTGGTGGGGTATGGTTCGGATTCCACATTAAACTGTAGGTCTAAGGCGGAGTGACAAGTTTGACCTGCGTCAAGAGTGAACAATTCAGGCGGAAGCTAAACCAAGGTTACTTATACTGGTACGCCCACATATATATATATATATACATATATACAGTATATATACACTGTATACAAAGAGAGAGAGAGAGAGAGAGAGAGAATCCTAATATACTGTACTTTTTTACACGGTTAAGTCACAAAGTATACCAGAAATGTATTATTCGAACGTTATTCGTATTACATTTATTAAAGCAAGCAAGTAATACAGAAGTATTACAGAAGACACACAGGCTACCAAAGACCCGAAGATCCACTTCATGGCAACCAAAGAAAGAAGTAAAATAAGAAAGATAAAAGAGTGGACAGTCACTGGAAATTCCAAGTAAATCTCTCATATCATACTCACACATCTGCAGGCGTAAGCCTTTACTCAGAAACAGTAAATGTTACACCATGCGTACACATTATCTTGTGTGCCCAGACACACACACACACACACACACACACACACATGAAAGATTGAGATGGCCAAAAGTAGAAGACATAAAAGGGAAACACAAAATACGTTATCTAATCTATAGTATGCGTTTTTTTTACGGATTGTTATCTCTTGTTTTTAATTTGTTAAGTAGGAAAAGCATCGTCTCATCGAAGCACCATTTACTCGTTTCTCGGCAATTGCTATCTTCCCGTTCACCAAATGCAAATATGGATCAGAACTCGATTCGCAAAACATATCTATCTAATCTACTCTTAAACGTGTTAACCGATGTATTACTTGCAACCTACGACGGGAAATTATTACAACATTTAAAGATATCACTGGACAATTAGAACTTTTTCCCTGTTTCTCAAGTAAAATAGAAAGATTCTGGTAGATTTTTTCACGCAGAATACGAATATGGATGCGAAATGTTTCTATCACCCACAGTTTTTGCAAAAATCGAATTTGAATTTTGTTTCAAAGCAGGAATATGTACAGTAGATATAATTGGCAGCATTAGAACTACATTTTTCGGGAGGTACTGAAGCCGAAGATGGTACTGTGGCATTGAAAAAGGCTAAAATAGGAGTTAGATGAATTGCACTTAATGGGAGAGCGGTGGTTTGCCAGCAAATGGGGGATACAACTAGAAACACTGGAACGGGAGTGGTCATGCGAGATAATATATATATATAGTAAATATTAAATATTACCTTAAAAATAATAAAGAATTACACATTAAACTAATGTCACATTCAGAAGTCTTAACTGCAATCGCTGATCGACAACTCATTAAAGTGCCATCAGCAAAAATGACTGGTATAGGATCCAAACAAATCATATAATATTGGATGTCGCTTCAAAGTTTGAGCTTTGACTACGTCACACATAAACACTCCTGTCCAGTCAAAACTTGCCAAGACTTGTAGGGGCGTGACTCACGCAGTTTCAGTCAGTGCATGACATGTTTGTTTTCTACAAAGTTTTGTGTTGTGAAGTGCATTTCACGCATTTGTTTTGTTTTATGTTTAACCGTACAAATATTTCTTATTGTGTCTGTTTTGTTCCTTTGAAGTGTTCAAGTGTAGGACTAAGTGTTGTGTTGTTAAGTGCATTTCTCGCATTTGTTTTGTGTTTTATATTTAACAGTACAAATATTTCCTATCGTCTTTGGCAAAATTTAAACACTAAATCTGAATTTTCGAAATGTCCCGGAAATGTGTGATTGAACTCGACTCTTCCGTTATGTTTGCGGGGAATTACTGTTGAAAGCTCTGAGAAGAAGCATTGCTCCCCTAATAAAAAAGCTTACAAAATTTATTTTGGCTGTGAAATTGGGATAAGGACAAAAGTTGGGCTTCTCATATCTGTTGCAGACGTTGTGCGATGAATCTTGGAGCTTGGATAAAGAGCAAGCGAAAGTCGATGCCATTTGCAGTTCTCATGATGTAGAGGGAGCAAAAAGATCATGCAACCGACTGCTACTATTGCTTAACAGTGTATTATAAGAAATAAATTTAGCTTTATTGCACTATTAAACTTTTACTTTCTTCGTTCGTCTCATTTTCTAATTTATTAAAAATCTTCGAGATTTACATTATCAAATCTATTTAATATCTTTAAAACTTCAGTAAGTTCACATCTTCGCCTTCTCTTTTCTTATGAATACAAATTAACAGAGCTGGGCACTTGCGGCATATTTTGCGGTACTGCGGTACTGCGGTACTACCAAACTACCAAACTGGGACCGCATAACGCAGTACCGCAAAGGATCGCTGAAAGTACCGCAGTACCGCTACCGCATTCAAATTTCCGCGTACCGGTTTGGTACCGGTTTGGTAGTACCGCAGTACCGCAGTACCGCAAAATATGCCGCAAGTGCCCAGCTCTGCAAATTAAGTCCTGCTAATCTTTGTTCGTAGTTTTTATTACGAAGGTTAGGTATCAGTTTCGTCGCTCTTCTCTGAATTTTTTCAAGCGTTTCCATAACTTTCCTCCTATATGGAGACCAAAATTGTACAGCGTACTCTAAATGTGGTCGAACTAAGGACTTGCATAAAGATAATATGACGTCTTTAAATTTGTACCCGAATCCTGCGATATAAAATCCAACACTTTATTAGCTTTCTTACTGGCTTCGACGCATTACTTTGAAAAGTTTGTCTCGTCTTTCGTAACTATAACACCTAAATCTTTCTCTTCACTAACTGAGATAAGGTCTTTACTCGCAATACAATAACTAAACTCGCTATTTAGAAAGCCAATATACATTACTTTACATTTATTGACATTAGATTTCATCTGCCGTTTCTCCGACCAAACAACGACTTTATTAAACTCAATTTAGTTAGTCAACAATACAATTTACCGCCGAGTTTCGAATCGTCCGCGAATTTCGAAATTTTACTAATGAAATTAGTATCAAGATAATTTACGTAGACAATGAACAAGAATAGGCACAATATAGGCTTCTGAGAGACTCCGCTCGTTATCCTCACCCGCTCCAACTCGGATCTATTTACGACATATCTCTAGCTAAAACTCGCATTATATACTTGGAAAGATTGAAAACTGGCTGTCCGGACCGGTTCAGAATCGAAATATGCTTATTTCACACTGTTAAGTCATAAACTGTACCAGACACGAATTATTCGAGCGTTATTAGTATTACGTATTAAATCAGGCAAGTAATTTAGCTAAAATTCTCGCTACATACTTATAAAATTTGAAAAGTAGAGGTCTTTACTGCATTATAATATATATATATATATATATATATATATATATATATATATATACACTCCTATCTTTGCTTGTTATGTCATTATAGAAGACTGTATTTTAAGAGCTTCTGGTATGATGAGTTTGAAGGGAGTGATTCAACATGAAATAATTGTATCTTTTTGCACGAGTGCTCCTTTATTTCAGAAACTTTGTAAACGAATGGAATTGGAGTTGTTAAATTGTTAGCGATAAACATTGCTTTTATGCGCAGAGTTGAATATACTCTAATAAAATTTATATACAGTAATTTTATGGCACGCATAGCTCCACACACACACACACACAGAAAGAAAGAAAATATGAAGATACAAATGTAATTCTGTAAAAATAATAATAAAAAGGAAAACTAAACTGTTTAAAAACGAGAAAATTAAATATACAGACAATTCGTAACAATAACATAGGATTGGCGAAAGTTCCTGGACTAAGATTGAGTATGTATGACATCACCGTTCAAGAATATTCTTTAAGATGAAAATTATTCATTCGATTCGCGATTCTGAGCAATCCTCATTTTCGATCGCACCAAAACTGTTGATTTTATGGATTAATTGATCTCAACTAAAGGATAATTGTTGATATTACAATTATCCCTCTCGGTGTTTCATTAAGATACTTATTTTCGTGGGATAAATGATTTTAAGTTTTATTATATGTAATTTCATGAACAAGGAATTGTTATATATATATATATATATATATATATATATATATATATATATATATATGATGCAAACTTACAAGGAAAAAGAAAAACGATTCCAAGGCCTTTCGTGTATTCAGAGCTACACCTCGTCAGTGTCATCTCTTTTTCCTTGTGGGTTTGCATCATTCATTCATTTCACGTGTTTAATTGTGAAATTCATCCCATACATATCCTACATTTCGTATATTAGAATATTTATAAATCAGTGGACGTCTTCTTTTTGCGTAATAAAATCCGTATTTGGACCTATTCTATTGTTTTACGATCCTGAACATTTGTTGGCAAACAACAAAGGGAAATTGAATGCAAGAGACAATTCCTTAGTTCTCCAAATATTCTGAAATTCAAATAATCTTCTATCAGTGAAGCCTTTTCATTTCACGAGAACAAAAGTGATCGCACGACTTCAAGAACATTTAATAAATGCTGTGAACAAGCAATCTGCTGAGGTGAAATAGAGTTAAGTCTCAAATGCAAACAATTTTCGATTGCTGATACGATCGAATTTACGATTTCCTGCGATAAAACGCCTAAAAAAAAACGCGCTTTTGTAGTACAGAAAGAATGCTAAGTGTATGACAAAATATAGTCTGCAGTAAGATATTTAGTGAACATTTTATGGAAAAAAATGAACACTTTCCATTTTTGGGGGTTGCAGTTATACATACAGGGTGTCCATAAGTCCGGTCTCATAGGAAAATTTATTTTAAATTAAATTTACAAAAGTAATATATTAAAACTAAATCAAATGTTCAAATTGAGGTCTTGTTTTGGGACCTTTTTTTATGTTGCAGATAGAATAACACAATGGCTAATATGAAAGTGAGTTACACTCCTCAGGAAAAGGCCTCCGGAGGCTTTCAAACTTCAAACTTTTATGAAAAAAAGAATACAATGATAGAGTTCTACAACTTTTAGATATTTGTTATGACATTAATGTATTCACAGTACTCTTATCTGAATACGCCCTTGGAAGCATGGAGGCTTTTTAGGCAAAATTAATAGCATTTACCTTAATTATTACATAAAAATAGTGAAAGTGTCAAAAAATAATATCAGCTTAAAGAGCTTAATTATATATATATATATATATATATATATATATATATATATATATATATATATATATATATATATATATATATTATATATATATATATATATATATATATATATATCGATGAATTTCACAATTAAACACGTGAAATGAATGAATGAATGATGTAAACCCACAAAGAAAAATAAAAATTATTTCAAGGCCTTTCGTGTATTCAGAAGTACACTTCGTCAGGGAATGACATTAAACGTCATTCCTGACGAGGTGTACTTCTGAATACACGAAAGGCCTTGGAATCATTTTCTTTTTCCTTGTGGATTTACATCATATATATATATATATATATGAAAATTATTTCACAAAGTGACACGTGAAAAATATTTATGATGAATAAACCACGAAGGGAAAAAGAAACACAAAGTGGTGCTCAGCGCTTTCGTTCGTCTAATGACATCTCAGGAACACTCCTGAGGTGTTCCTGAGGATGTCATTAGACGAAAGCGCTTGAGTACCACTTTGTGTTTCTTTTTCCCTTCGTGGTTTTATTCATATATATATATATATATATATATATATATATATATATATATATAATATTATGCACAATTAAAATTATTATGAAATGTGCTCCGTCAAAATTCTTTCTAAACTTTGGCAATAGAACTAAATTTGTAAAATCCAAAGCAAATAAATCAGTATGAAAGAAGTGTCGAAAAGAAGAAGAAGAAGAGAAAAGAATAGTTGTCGTCAAGTTAACATAATTTAACCTTCGTAAATTTAAAGTTAATCCGTTGAAGGGTCTGAACGAGAACAAAATACGCGAGTTTGGAGCACCAATCCGACTAAATTATGGTCTTAAAGCAAACTTAGAAGTTCAAAATAAACCAAAACACAAAATAACTGACCTCTTTTTTTTTCTTTTTTTCTTTAACGAAAGGTGAGATTCTGTTTTACTTTGTGTGTAATCTTAAAAAAAAAAATTCACTTCACTTGATTTATAAATGAAAAAGAGAGAGAGAGAGAGTGTCTTGTGTTCTTTCGTCAAGATAACTTCTGAGCTCTATTTCCCCTCTTTCCCCATCAGGAGGTATAAAATTCGAGGGGAAACGTGCATGATTTGCATGCAAACTCATTCGAATCTCGACTGGAAAAAAGTTCTCTTATGACTTGAAGTTCAAAATTAGAAAAACAAATTACGATTTGTGCCCGACTAAAAACTTTTTTATTATAAATAGTCTGTGTTCTCGCGTATCTTCGCCTTCCATGCATGTATCTTGCGAGCTTCGGGTCAAAAGTGTGTATGTATATATATACACATATATGTGTGTGTGTGTGTGTGTGTGTGTATGTGTAAAGGTTAGCATGAATTTTTTTAATGAAACAATTGTTTTAAACAGCTGGGCATTTTTAGCTGATTGTTTTATATACTTTTTAATATTTTTAAATATTTTTAAATATTACTTAGTGATAAATATGGTATTTAAAATTTTTCTTTCACACTTTCTCCAGTTAGTATCAATCCTTACTTTATTTAGTCCATAATGCCTGAGCAAGGTAGGCAAAAAGATGCTATATGGCAAAAAAATTCAAGAAATACCTTCAATAACTGGCAAAAAAAAATGTTCACGACAAAACGCAATTAATTGTGGCAAAGAAATTGTCGTTCTAGAATAAAAATCCATAAAAATAATTGTCCTGGACCATCTAAAGAGCCCAAGTTGCGGAACAGTGCTAACTATGATGACGAATCTATTGAGCGTGATGGTAAGCTTAATTGCTATTTTAACTCGACACGACATAGCTGTCTTGTTAATTTTGCGACTCTCTCTCGTCCACCCAGATCGTGATCCGCAACATCTGCCCTTATCCTAAATATATGTTTACGAAATTGTTGCTAATGTTGCGCCTCTTGTATGGTGACAGGTACTGGATCATTGTATTGACTCCTCAGTAGCTATTGAATGAGTCTGGCATGATTCACTCTAAACTTAAAGTAAGAAATAGACTCGTCCCCGAAAAAGCTGCAAAATTAGCAGTGTCTGTCACTACACTTTGATATACAATAAATAAATAGCATATTTTCAGAAATTACTCTGTATTACAAATAAAACTAAAAAAAAGTAAAAAAATTGCATTTATTTATTGAAAAAAATACTAAATAAATTACCCAACTGTTTTCTTTATAATTAATTTCTGTAGCTGAACACGTGACCAGTTTTAAACTATAAATTTTAACCACTTCAAAATTAAAAACTGCACATTTTTCTTTACATTTAAGAGTGAGAATGTAACGTTGAGCAACATTTCTAAGTTCTAAACATGGCTATGCACTTCAGAGCCTTTTTGAGGTAACAAACAAGACGTGCTCAACACAGCCAAATGCAAAGAATTCAAAACTCAGAGTCCAATTGTCCAAGCTATTTATTAGTCCGGCTTTATGTCTACCAAACTATGGCCTTCATGGTGTGAAAATGTTTGTGTATACTCCACGTAATCCCATTAGTTGGTATTTTCATTAATCGTATTTTTTTTTTTGTCATTACTTGTACTTTTATTTATATTTTAGTTCTATTTTTTGTTTTTAATATTTTAAAATATTACTCGCTGTACTATGAGTGATATTTTTTCTTCTGTTAGTAAAGTTTTCCGTTTCTAATTCCACAATGTTATTATCCTGAAACTAATTTGTAATAAATTTTATTGTACATGTTATTGTATCTTTAACAACAACAACAACAACAACAACAACAACAACAACAACACAACCCAAAAACTTTTTAAAATCACTGATTTCTCAAGTTTAATCAGAGTTTCTCATTAAATAACTTTCTTTGCGGCGCTGCACTCACATTTTATCATAGCTTTCAATCAGCTAGTTACTGTAATGTTCAAGGTGACTCGACATCATTTATAGTGAACATGACACGCAGTTTGTTACGGGTAATTTTGGACCATGTTGTAAATATGAGTTATTATATTTGGATGTATAAAAAAATGGATCAATTAATTGTCACGTACTCATTATAAAATATTACTTACGAATTATTTAGATTGTAATCTTAATTCGTTTGTGCAAAGAATCCATATTTTATATGACATGCAACATCACCAGCCAAATTAAGTCTATATATGCAGCTGGAATTACAAAATTTTGACGGTTTAAATTAACCTTAAAAGTAAGTATTATGACTTTAAAAAAATTATAATTGCCTATTCATCACATGAAGTTTTTATCGTAATAAAGAACGCTAAATAATGGTTCAAACATGATATTAATGTTTGGCCAAATAAAGGGTAGCGTAATTATGTTTTATGAACATAACTCTTGAGTAATTAGACCCCATGAAATGAGTTTTTGTATAAAAAAAACAAAGGCCATAAAAGTTGTTTTAATTATCTATTTTTATGGTTTCTTATGTACAGTACAATGCTGAGCAAAAAGATTAGGACACCTCATTTACTTTTGTACTTTTTGGATTTACTGTAATGTTAATTTAGGAACATTTCTTTAGATTAATCATTTTGAATCATTAAAAAAGCCCACAAAATTTCCTCTCCAATGAAATATAATTCAAAATAATTAATGAGTACAAAAGTAAATGAGGTGTCCTAATCTTTTTGCCCAGCATTGTATATTTACTCTTATTCATGTTTTAACTTCTTTTGATGGACTGTTTTTTGTAAATACCTGTTTCTATTATTTCATTTTATCTAAACTAACCTTATCTAATTATCACCTAATGTAATCCTAATGTAATGCCTAAAGCTAACTTAATTTTTTTCTATTTGAAGTTTAAACTGGCTTCTCCTATAACTACTTCTCCATTTGATTCCATTGTCTATACAAAACGAAGAGGTACCATCAGTTCCAATAGTCGGGGTACCGGGACACACACCCACCTTATACGGCCCAACTATCTCGATGTTTGGAACTGATGGTACCTATACTGTAGTGAATGGCCATCTTCTGATTTGTTTTCATTATTCAACATCCTACTTCGCTGGAATATTTTTTTAAAAGGAATTTTCGGCTACTGAATTTGCTGTATTTGATCAGCGGCTGCGCAGTTTATCCCTTTGCTTATAATTCGTATAGTTTCATGGAGTAGGCGACCGTTAATCTTGTTTTAGTGAAGTGTTTGGTTTGTTTGATAAAACAAAATTTATTTCCATAACTATGATATAGCTTTGGCAGAAATTTCTTTACAATGACATGACTTTATACTATTAACACCCGTAAGTACAATATATAGAAAGTAGTGCAATAAAATGTCATATTCTATAGGACAAGTTTACAGTAATTTAGAAGCTTATCAAGGTTTAAATATTTTTGGAGAACATTAATAAATAAAGTACCAAAACCAACTCACGAAAAGATAATATAGTTTCTTTTTGCGTGGAACGAGGGTTCGTTTGTGGGAACGAACCCTAAACTTAGAACCGGAAACGCATGATAGTTGGATGATCACTTCCATTTGAGAGACAAAAATGTTGGAGCCAGAGAAAATTCTTCCGCTAAATGTCACTCAGAGTTAAAAAGTTCTCCTCGGATACGATAACAACGATCTCTCCCTCGATAAATAACGTCCTTCTCCGCGAACGAAATTCATTATGACAAGTACTCTCTTTCTTGTCCAAACTTTTATGAAGTACAACCAACCATCGAATCAAGTAAAGACGTTAAGACATTACAAATGACTTCTTTATTATTAATTTTTCTTCTTCGTTTCTACAAATCATTGGAATGGGACTTCGATAAAATTGACTATTTCAATATCACGATATATATATATATATATATATATATAATATATTATCGTTAGTGATTTCTCTCCGAGTTCAAAATTAAAATTCTGATAAATTCCAAAAATGTATTTCAAAAATTCTTGTCACGTTTAAAAAGAAACCTGGACTACGTATGTCAATATCTTTGACCGTGTACGTTGTATCTAGCTAGCTACAACACACACACACACACACACACACACACACACATGAATGTACACACAAAACTAAATGCAAATACCATTCCTACTTTTTTGTTCATCTTTCTAAAAATATCTTTAATTTGAGAGAGGGTTTGAATAAAGGACACAATTTATTAACAAAATTATGCAGATTTTCTCTTTTCTTCGCATTTGTCACGAAGAAAAAACATTAAAAATTAATTCAATTTATATAATTAAATTTATTTGGAATAATTTCATTCCGTCATTATGAAGAATTGTCTTTTGAGAAAACGGTTTTTTTTTTCTCTCTTACATTGAAGAACTTTTCCAGTGGTGGAACTTTTTGGTGAAACTAATTAAAATGGAGTTAGTGATTTTTTAATTAACTTTTATTCTAACTTTATTCTGACAGTGAAACCTGTTCGAATTTTTAACATTTTTAGGATTAGTTAAACTTTTTATTTCTTCACAAACTTATACGAGAAAAATAAAGCCGAATTATCTGCATCGAAGTATACAACGTAACACATTCTCTCTCTCTCTCTCTCTCTTTCTATATATATATATATTAATATATATATATATATATATTAAGAATTTTCGGCTACTGAATTTATTGTATTTGATCCCTATAGTTAATCCCTATATATGAAAGATATATATATATATATATATATATACATTTAACTGCAATGACCGCGCAGTATATTAACGTATAGAAACGACGTAAGTATAGAGGAGTGTTCTGCACACGAGGAAGAGAAATAACAAACAAAAAAAATAAGGCACCCGCCCGGGAATCGAACCCAGGATCTTCCGATTGCGAGGGTGCCCTCTCAAGGCATTGGTTTCTGCCCTATGTAGGAGAATTACAACTTCTGACTATCGTGGCTCCGTAGTGTAGTGGTTAGCACGTCTGACCGGCAATCGGAAGATCCTGGGTTCGATTCCCGGGCGGGTGCCTTATTTTTCATTTGTTTGTTATTTCTCTTCCTCGTGTGCAGAACACTCCTCTATACTTACGTCGTTTCTATACATATTATATATATATATATATACAAAGAGAGAGGAAAGCGAGAGAGAGAGAGAGAGAGAGACCTGTGTGTTGTTTTCAACACTGTATGGGGGAATTATGGGTTTCAGGATATCAGCGTTCAACATTTTTCCAGGTTCATGGATTGAACATTTTAAATGAAATTCAGAATTTCATTTAATATTTTAAATGAAAATGACTAACCTAACCTAAACTAGGATAACCTAAGCTCACCCAAACTAATTTAAACGTACAAGAATACCTCCAAATTCGTCTTTAATTCGTTCCGAAATAACACGACGAAATACGAAACGACGAAATTCGAGGTAGATTATAGCATGTTTCAATGAGAAAACATTTTACTGTATTATGTTATTAAACAGACTAATTAATCAAATTCTACTCGTTTTTCGGCAAAATATAATACGTTAAACAGTTTTTCGGCAAAATATAATACGTTAAACGTTGGTAAACAGTTGAATTTCGTCAATTTCGATAATTTTTTTTCACATTTTTTCAAAAAACGACGAATCTGCGAATGTGGACGACGGATTGCGAAACTATAGGTAGTAAAAGATTGACGACGAATCTGCGAAACGACGAAATTCGAAACGACGAATTTTGAGGTATTCCTGTACTTAACTCATAGCTCTGTATAAGATCGAATCTTTCACGCTCATAAATGCATGTAATGTTTTAACGGACTTTATGTCTTTGCAGACATACAGAGAGTGAAAAAATATGTTACGATTTTTTTTATCTGAAAAGTGAAAAGTTGCACAGTAATCCATAAAGTGACGTACACATGTACGTTATTCCTTGTGACATAATGTATACACAAATGTCCGTTGCCTCTGATCGATGTGAAGGTTGAAGAGTAAATCTCGTTTTTGGTGAACGACAGATTAGATTATACACAGTTCATAAATCATTTTCGAGTCTCATTTTCAAGCCATCATTTTTAAGTAAGCTCCTGTATCTCCTAAATGCCTATAATCTCGCCACTTCTTCGCTCAACGTGTTTTTTATTTTTCTTCCTACTGACTTCCATTACCTTTCACAGCATTCCCATCTCGTAACAATGTTCAAAGACAGTCGTAGGTATAACGTCATCATAATTCACAAAATCATTAAAAGTAACACCTTCATTCATGGTAATATGAGAGAGAGAGAGAGAGAGAGAGAGAGAGAGAGAGAGAGAGAGAGATTCACCCCATTAAGTGCAGAAAAAAACGTGCCATCCATTCAGCATTGCGGAAAAGAAAGAATGATAGGGTTTACGTGGGCTTTTTGAGGGCAACCATAAATGCATATAAATGCATAAACGTCGGAAAACAGTATCTGGAAGACTATGATACAGAGGCTCACTGTATATATATATATATATATATATATATATACTGTATACTACACGCCTTGCTCAGAATAATTCCAGATGAGTCAGGCGTACCTGACAATGTGAGGTGAAGAGCACAAGAAACCAACTCTTTACTTCACCAGGCCAACTCAAGAGGAGGGGACAACAAGCTTGACCTTCGTGAAATGAGGAATCATCGCGCGGAACATTTGAAAGGTTTAAAGATATTGAATGTGTGTTGTGAATGTACACTCTAAAACTGTTCTCTGGGGTACCTTAGATCCGAGTGGAAAAAAGGACTAAACGTACTCTGGGTATAAAGCATGCAAAGAGTACACTCAATAGTCAGACGTACACTGAGAGTACACTTGATGGATCGAAGATAAACTGAGAGTACACTGAGAGGTTTTCTTGTACTCTGTATTTTTACTAGTTCCAGAGAACACCGCTTGTCAGGATTATCGTTTCATCTACTTTCTATCTACTGTACTTTGGACCTACTATCGACCCTTGAAGTATTTTACATTTTACAGAGTATGTTTAGTCCTTTTTCCCCACTCGGATCTAAGCTTAGTACACACAGGGAACATTTTTTAGAGTGTCGTAGAATATTGAGAAAGTGTATGTGTAAAATCTCAATATTGTCCAGTTAACTTTTATCAACTAAACCACTCAAATAAATAATGCAGAACAGGATTAATTTCCAGTGAACAGGATAAACTCCCAGCGAACTTTTATTTCCTGTA
This sequence comes from Bathynomus jamesi, assembly GCA_023014485.1. Classification (NCBI taxonomy): domain Eukaryota; kingdom Metazoa; phylum Arthropoda; class Malacostraca; order Isopoda; family Cirolanidae; genus Bathynomus; species Bathynomus jamesi. The sequence goes on along the minus strand of JAJOZX010012838.1, from coordinate 25,219 downwards.
ACTTCGTACCAATCTTAAAATCTCATTCTTTTCATCTCAAAAAAAGACTGAAGAAAAAGAGAGCAACTGCACAAGATGAACAAAACCTGTAGAAAAAGACGTACGCATTGTTTGACTGCTAATGCCAGTAGGGATTCCTTCTTCATCGCTCTTAAAAGGGAAAGGCGAAGGGACGAGGGAAGAGAGAGCGAAGGAAATTGAACTGTAAGGTTTCTTTCTCTGGGATTCTTCAGCCCGCATGAACGAATTTATTGAAAAGATTCGTAAAAATCTCTTCTCCAATCAATTCTTTTTAAAGTCGATACGATGTACACAACTCACGTCTCCTCTTTTATCCTCTGCTCATCATTTGGCAAACCTATATATATATATATATATATATATTATATATATATAATGTAAACCCACAAGGTAAAAGAAAAAAATTATTCCAAGGCCTTTCGTGTATTCCCTGACGAAGTGTACTGCTGAATACACGAAAGGCCTTGGAATAAATTTGCATCATTCATTTCACTTGTTTAATTGTGAAATTCATCATATATATGCTGTGTGTGTGTATATATATATATATATATATATATATATATGTATGCATTTAACTGCAATGACCACGCAGTATATAAATGAATAGAAACGACGTAAATAAGGAGCGTCTCTGCACCTAACCTAATGAATTTTTAGGCAGCATATTAGGAATACCAGTGGGCATGCATATGCAGCATTACCAGAAAGGTTAGGTTAGGTTAGGTTAGGTTTTGTGTGTATCATCAATTTAACATAATGCCTAAAATTTCAGTCAATTTACAAATTGCCTGATTTTAGACATTGACTGTAACATATATATATATATATATATATACATACACACACTAAAAGTAGTACTTCCACGACAAACATCGAATAATTATAGGTCCATATGATTAATCACCATTTCTAGTATTAATATCTCTAACACTAATATTAAATGTACTTAATAATAATAATAATAATAATAATAATAATGAAAAACCGGTAAACGAATTACATAAAAGCTCTTTTCGTAAAAATTGCTTTACAACGTCAACAAACGTTTATTACAATCTTTGAGGGCATCAAACCATGAACTTTAACTCGGATATAAAATTTATGATTATAGACTGCAATAATTGAATGGGGATTTTTAACGAGCTGTAAAATTCACATTTTTAATGAGAAGATGCTTTAGAAGGCAAAAGAATGAGGCACTGATGGATAAACTACAGTACTTTGGCTCGACATTTATCGTAAATAAACAAATTGAATAGAAGTTATAATGAATACATTCATGTACTGTACAATTTAGGCCGGGTCGAAAATGGGAAATTTTTTTATTTCTTAAAAAGTACACTATGTGCGAAGTTTCATTTTATTATCTTAACAAAATATTAAAATCAAGCATGTGCTACCCCTGCTACCCCTAGCACATACCCCCCCCCTTTTTTACCCTCATATTTGCATATATTTAAATGGGAAAAATGTTATTTCTTAAAAAGTATACTATGTGAGAAGGTTTTTTTTATCATTTTAATAAAATATTAAAAAAATCAAGCATGTGCTACCCTACTACCCCTATCACATGCCCCTCCTCCCTTTTTTACCTTCATATTTGCATATGTTTAATGTTGTTATATGTTACATGATAAGTTGTTTGTTTAATGCTTGATATTTTTGTTTCAGATAAATAAAAATAATTTTTCAGATAGAAATAATTTGCATTTGCTTTAATTATAATTTGAATTATCATAAATTATAAATTACATATAATTTGATTTTACTTCTGAATATAAACTATGACTATTAAAAGCAAGTTCTCAAATGCAGTCTTTGGATATCCTACGGAATTCCCAGCAGCCATGACTCCTTCAAAAGCAGATGTTGTGAGACACTACCTTTTTGTGCGCCGTCGTGAAGAAGCTAAATCAAAAGGATCAGCAACTGCTAATGATTGTTACAGGGTTGTTTTAAAAGATATTGAAGACATTTGGATGAAATTTTCTTTTCCTAGTACGATTAACATCAAAAGTATCTATCTTAAAGTCAGTCGACTAATAGAAGAAGCCTCAAAATTGAAGAAGGTGCCGTTACATCGAAGAAATGAAAGTTTTGCCTTAAAAGTAGCTCAGTATGATGAAGTGTTTGATATATCTTCTTGTGAATGCTATGATAAGGGAATTGATAGGAAATCTTGCAGGTGTAAGGATAAAATACCAATGGCAGAATGGGAGTCTTTTGTAGGTCAAAATCAAAGAAAAAATCAGTTAGGACCAATTGATCGTATAGCTAGTTCAACAAAGAAGAGATCTTTAGCAAGAGCCCAAGAAGTACAAAACCGTCAACTAAAAGCACAAGAAGAAATGACTGAAGCCACCAATGTTTTACCATCGGAATTTATAGAAAATTCAGAGTCAATTCAGAGAGTCAGGATGTAGATTATGAGGCCGATTTAGAATTGACTGAGAATATTCAGAACAGGCACTCCTATAAAACCTAGCATTAACAGCAGATCGTTATCGTGTAAGTCGTAGAGCTGCAGTTGCAATAGTCAATGCAGCTTTAAAAGATATGGGGATCTTTAACCACACCAACATGCTTGACAGAAAGAAATTAGAAAGAGAAAGAAATCGCATGGGTGAAACAAATACTTTTAGGTCTAAATCCGAAAATCTGAAGATGGAGTACCTTGGATTTGATGGAAGGAAAGATAACACATTAACTAAAAATGGAAAGATAAAAGAAGAACACTATGTTATTGTGAAAAAATCTGGAAGCATCTATGTAGGCCATGTCACACCAGATAAAAGAACTGCTCGCTGCATAGCAGAAGAGTTGATAACTATTATTACAGACTCGAACAGCACGGATACTATCAAAGCTTTATTGTGTGATGGTACTCCTGTAAATACAGGAAAAATTGGTGGAGCCATAAAACTGGTTGAAATTCATCTTGACAGACCAGTGCACTGGTTGGTGTGCCTCTTGCATTTGAATGAGCTGCCTTTTATGCACGTCTACAAAGCCACTGATGGTAAAACAACAGGTCCAAATACTTTTGTGGGTTCAATTGGGAATAAACTAAAAACGGATTTAACAAAACTGGAGGTAGTCAAATATTCTCGCGTAAAGGGAAACATTAAAGAAATTCCAGCAAGTGTTGTGAAGGAGCTAAGCAGTGATCAAAGATATCTCTATGATATGTGTCTGGCAGTGCAAACTGGAGACACTTCCCAAGATCTGTCCACTCGATCCCCAGGTACCCTTCACCATGCTCGCTGGCTAACTCAGGCCAACAGGGTCCTTCGATTATATATCTCAACGCCAAATCCGGGTAAAAACCTTCAAGATATAGTCAAGATTATTATGCAGTTCTATGTTCCAGGGTGGTTTTGGATAAAATCTCATCCTAATGCAACTGATGGTGCATATAACTTTTGGCATTTAATGTGCTTGCTTCGAAATTTATATGAACTACATAGATCAATCATAGAACCAGTATGAAAGAATAACGCCTACTTTGCCCACCCAGAAAATATACTGGTATTAATGGTAACTGACAAGAGATTAGAAATTAGGGAGCAAGCTATTCAGAAAATCATCCTTTCAAGAACAGGATTTTCAGGTACCAGAAACTTTGAGTTGCCTCGAACCCTCAATTTCCAATCTACTGACTACACCGAGATGATCGATTGGCAAAAAGAGATCATTACTCCTCCACCGCTGCTAAACAATTTCAGCGACGATGAGCTACTACAGGCTCGATGTAAGCCACTGGAGATAGCTTCTTTTCCATGCCACAGTCAAAGTGTGGAAAGGGCAATGAACCTAGTAACAAAGGCATGTCAGGAAAGAATAGGATATGATAATCGTCAAAAGTTTATCTTAAACTCATTAGAATCAAGGCGAAAACTGCCCAAGTTTGAATGGAATGCCCAATGGAATGAGTAAGAAACATATGAAATAAAATTTCCTAATGATATTGAAAATTTCTTCCCTTTTGATGTGATAAGGAACAATGAAAAAATGAATTGAATTTTAGCACATTTATTATGCCTCTAATTTTTTCCTCTGAATATATTGTTGTACGTAATTAATTTTCCTAATACTGTACATTATTAAATAAACATTATACGTTAATAAAGATTTATGTCATCAAAAAACCTGAATGTAGAGTAAGTCTCGTATAAATGGAATATTCTTTAATATAGGTCAAAAAGTGAAAAATTGTGCCAGGGGTAGGAGGCTTTAAACAGCGAAAATAATTTACGAGGGGATTCCTGTGTTCCATTCAAACCCCTCACAATATGTAACTTTTCAATATAAAATTTCGACCCGGCCTACGTTTACATACATAATGGAAATATACACTCCCTATGTACGTGTCGAAACCTACACGAACGTGATCACTATGAAAAGCAAAGGAATAAAGAAACAGGGAGATAAAAAAAACAGAGAGAAATGTGAAAGGAAACTAATCTAAAAAATTGAAATTCCCAAATGCTTTTGTGCACTTTTATACTGTATATATATATATATATATATATATATATATATATATATATATATATATATATATATATATATATATATATTATATATATATATATATATATATATATATATATATATATATATATATATATATATATACACATATATTAATATACATATTATAATATACATAATCTTTATTTATATATACATTACCTTACCTTATGAACCTTATGTTGTTTCGTGCGTTGATCTCTCTTCACACGGAGGTCAAGCTGGTGGTGGCCCCGCCTCTAGGTCTGGCTTGGTGGAGGAGCGAGTTGCTTTCTTGCGCTCTCCACCGTACATAGCCGGGCACGCCCGGCTCATCTGGTACCGTCCTGAGCCAGGCATCCAGTCTTCTCTTGAAGACCTCAACTTTGACCCCCGTTACGTTTCTGAGGTCCTTTGGAAGCTGGTTGAAAAGTCTTGGCCCCCTGACAACCAAGCTATTTTCCTTCAGAGTTGAGGAGGTCCCTTGTCGGGCCTTTAATTTGAGAACACTACACATTCTGCCTTTCCTATTTTCCAGTGTTGTTTGAATGGTAATTGGGTTTAGTTTTAGGTTTGGTACCAGTTTTTCGATCATTTTCCATATGTAGATTATGGTGTACCTCTCTCTTCTTCTTTCCAGGGAGAACAGAGTTAGTTTACGTAGTCTTTCCCAGTAGCTGAGTTCTTTGCAGCCATCAATCTTGGCTGTGAAATGCCTTTGCGTTTCTTCTAGTTTATTAGTTTCTTCCTTTTTATATGGGGACGTCTAAACTGAGCAGTATTCAAGTTTTGGTATAATCAGTGTTTTTAGTAGGGGAATCATTACTGTCCTGTCCCTTCTCTTCAACGTTCTTAGTACCCTTCCGACGACTCTTTTTGCTTTATTTATTGCTATCTGATTTTGTTTTTCGAATTTCGCATCATCTGTCATTATTATCCCGAGATCGATCGCTTTCGTGCTTCTCTGAATTTCCTATCTATCTGGAGCATAATATGCAGTCTGTTTAAGTTCTTCTTTTCTACCATATCTCAGGAGCTGAAATTTCTCGGTGTTAAATGACATGTTGTTGTCTTCTGACCATTTGTATATTTTGTTCGTGTCCCTCTGCAAGGCCTCCACGTCATGTACATCGCTGATTTTTCTGCTGATCTTTGTATCATCTGCAAAGGATGTTACTATACTGTTGCTGTTTACTCCGCTGTCTATGTCTGTTAGCATGATAATGAACAGAAGTGGGGCCAGTACTGTCCCTTGTGGTACTGAGCTGCGTACTTCCGATTCTGATGATGATATACCTTGAATTTTGATGACCTGCAGACGTTCTCTGAGGAAGTTGTAGACCCATTTTCCCACTTTGCCTGTTATTCCCATATATTTAATTTTATGTGTTATTATACCATGGTCACATTTGTCGAAAGCTTTAACAAAATCTGTGTATATAACATCGTAGTTGTCATTGCCTTCCAATGCATCTAGGATATTGTTGTAGTGTTCTATTATTTGTGATAGGCATGATCTACCTGATCGGAATCCATACTGATTTTCGTTGAATCTTTCCTGTGTATTCAGGAAGTCATAAATTTTCTCTCTAACTATTCTTTCAAATACTTTGGTGAGGTGGGACGTCAATGACACTGGTCTATAGTTCTTTGCTTGAGATCTGTCCCCTCTTTTATATATAGGGACAATGGTTGCTCTTTTCAAGATGCTCGGTATTTCCCCAGTGTCTAGGGATCTTCTCCATATCCAGTATAAAGGTGTAGCTATTTCATTTTTACAGTTTTTAATCAATAATGGTTCCGATTGTCCGGACCTGCAGCTGAATGTGGTTTCATTTGTCCTATAGCTCTCGTTTCATCTTCTGATGTAAAATCAAAGTCTGTTATATACTCTCCTTGCAATTCCTCTTCAAAGAATGCATTTATGTCAGGTATCGCTTTGTCACTTTTTGGGGTACTGAAAACTGATTCATATTGAGCTCTCAATGTATCAGATATTTCTTTTGGATCGTCGGTTAGTTCATTATTTCTCGTCCTTAAGGGCCCAATAGCGGCGCGCGTTTTTTTTTCCTTTTTGCATAGCTATAGAAGTATTTTGGATTTTCCTTTATTGCTTCTACCGCCTTTTCCTCTTCCCTCTCTGTATGGTTCTTAATCAGGGCTTGTATTTCCCTATCGATACCCTCCAGTTTTTTTTATTGCTTTCCTGTCATTATCTCCGTAGTTGCCTAACTTCGCCTCCACTCTTTTTCTTTTGCGGAAAAGTCTTCTCTTTTGCCCCTCTAGCCAGCTCCTCTTTCCTTTTGGCTGTGATTTCGGAGCATATTTTTCTAAAATTCTCAGCGTTTTTTCTTCCAAGGTTGTTAGCATTTCTTCAGTTTTTTATTCTCGAAAATTGTTCTCCATTCTATTTGGGCCATGTGCGATCTGATTGCTTCCCAATTTATAGTCTTGGAGTTTAAGTTAAAGGCCCCGAATTTACTTCTTTCCTCAATATGTGTATTGGCTTTTAATGCTGTCGTCATATTTGCTGATATCTCGATTAAGTTGTGGTCTGAGATAATGGTTGGGGTTATTTTTATATCAGCAATCAAGTTCATGTTATTCGTGAATACCAGATCCAGGCAGTTATTTTTTCTGGTATTTTCTGTTATCTCCTGTGTCAGCATAAACTCATTTGTGAGAGCCATCAACATTTTTGCTTGCTCCTGGTCTTCTCTTGTGCCCCCCTTGTCCAGGTGAATATATATATATTGCTATCCACCTTTTTGTATTTTATAAATGGGAAGTTAAAGTCTCCGCAGATCATTATATTGGGGGATGGAGGGTTTATGGCCTCTATTAGCTTTCTGATGTCATCAATGACCTCCGAGAATTTTTCGGTTGGGGTGCTTGGAGGTCTATAGATGACTATTATTATCACGTTTAGTTTTTCTATTTTCACTACTAGGAGTTCCACATAGCTGTTTGATTTACTTATTATCGTCTCTGTCATATGACCTTCCTGTACATATATAGCACAGCCACCTTTACGTCTCGTCGTTCTATCTGCTCTTAGTAAGTTGAAGCCCTCTATGTTTATCTCTTTCTTATCAATACAATGTTCACAGTTTTCACAATTTCCTTGGCAATCTTTAAGGTGAGTTTCTGTGAAGCATGCGATGTCCGCCCTTGTTTCGTCCATAAATCCTTTCAGGTACGAAACCTTATTGAGTGATTGGTTTGGTCTTATTCCTTGAATATTAGCCAGGCCAATTTTTATGTTCTCTGTTTTTCGTTGACCCTTTCGCATTTCAAGTTCGTTTTCCTTCGATATCGTTTGATTCTTTGCCCTATGATCCTCCGAGAGAGATCCGTTTCCGCCTACTTGTACTGGTAGCTTCTTGCCCGGTAGCGGTTTGGCTTGGGGCTTTCCAGCTATGTCAACTGCATGTGGATGACATTTAGCATCCGTAACGTGTCCGCGATGTTGAAAAAATTTTCTTGTTCGCTTATTGTGTTCCTATTGTTGTTCCTATTGTTGTTATTCCTATTGTCATTTAAACTTTTTCCTTTGTTCTTTGACTCCGTCGGAAGATGTTGATAGTAGCATTTTTTCCAGAATTTGCAGGTTCCATATTTTGCGCAAGTCCTGCAGATGTCTGGGTGGTAGAATTTACATCCGTCTCCAAATTTACAATGACCATTATTGTAGAAGAAATTGCATATTGAGGGATGTTCATAAATACATTGTCCTCTTTTAAATCTGCAATTATCTTTTATATAATACCTGCATATAATTCCTTCCCCATATTTACTCTTGGCCTTTGTTTTTTGCTCCTTATTGGGGGACAGTTTCACTCCGTTTTCTTGACTGCCCTCTTGTCTTGTCCTATTTGTGCTATTTGTGCTAGTTGTGTTTGTGTCCTTCGTTGCCCTTATGCTGTGTGTTGTCTTTACACTCTTTGTCGCCTGTGTGTTTTCGGCCTCGTTTTGTGACGGTATTTGATTTTTTTTCTATTTCGCCTTTCTCCGTTTCTTCCATTTTCCACTGTTCTTTGTTCCCACTTTCCTCTTTCATTCTCTTCTCGTAGTCTCTTTCTGCTTTAAATAAAAAAAAATAAATAAATAAATATATATATATATATATATATATATATATATATATATATATATATATATATATATATTACAATTTTCTGGGATTATACAGTATCTATAAACTTTACTTTATGAGACGCGGTCTCATTAAAAACAACTTGTCGATACCCTTAATTAAAGGCTAAAGCAATATCTGCGATTTAACATTAAATTAAAAACCAGATATCATTCTTTATATCATTTAAGCCTTTTGATACTTCTAAATTTTTTCAGTTTTATATAGAAATCAGAAATAGAGAAAACAGTTAAATTGTTAATTAGGCTTTCAACGCTTCATTTTTGTAATTTTGTTTTCATATTTTAAGGTATTTGCTATTCCGAAAAATTTCCCTTCAATTGAGGATTATAAATGTAGCGACAGGATTAGCTAAATCATTCACATCTTTGTTCAGTATCGCCCTGTACAGTAAAAATTAAATTACATTGTGAAGAGATAACTGTAGGCCTACTTGAAGGTTAAGAAAAATAAAGTTTAAGGAATTCTACGAGTTAAATTACGATTGCGGAGAAAGTTTCGGCGAAATGAATAAAAATTTAAAAATAAAACCTCAAAAAATACCATTGATAGAGGTATAATTTATATTATACCTTTCCTTTAAATGAATGCCAACCAGATACACTGGTTTTCGGCGACGCACCTTTCCACAAAATGGAAAATACGCGTACAAATATAAAAATAGGAAAAGCGCTTCCGATTTGCCGTTGCTTCCATAGTTCATACTACAGATGATGTAGGCCTATAATGGGAGGGAATGAATTGAAATTTATACCTAAAAGTCTTTAATGTATTGTATGAGCGAAATAAATCCGCAAACGCTTTAACCTTCTGAAAAATAATGAACTTTTGCGGACACAGTTGCTTTTACTAACATGCCAAAAGAACTGAGGAACCTCCAGTACATCAACCTGAATAATTTCATGAATCAACTGGACAGATTCTTGTGCAAAGCCCCTGACCGTCAATGCGTAGCTGGCTACGAAGGCAGGATGAGAGTAAACAATTCCCTCATCCATCATATCCCCCCAAAATGTTGTTGTTTAGCCGATCAGCCCACCCTGATCGAGCAAGCCGGCGGCACGCAGGTAACCGATCGCCCTCTCCGGAGTGGACCAGAGGTTCAGCACACTAGTGATGTTGTGTTGTGTTCGTTGTTGTGCTAGAGCGGTAAAGTCTGTCATAATGTGTTCAATTGTTTGTGGGTGTCCTGGCACAGGTGGCAGGTGTCGTCTGTGGAGTTGTCTAGTCTGTGTTTATATGTCCGTAAGTTGGGATGATGTCCACATCGGAATCGTGCTAAGTTAACTCGATCCCATCTGCTCAGGCTGATCTCTGACCTGTTAATGGGTGGCGGCTTCGCACCAAGGACCACATTCGGACCGAGTCGTGTCAGTGCTTTGTGGGTTAGGTGTGTGTGTATGTATTTTCTGTACTGTGTGATGTCTGTGGGGGTGGTATGGAATGGAGTATTTGGATATAATGTCTCTCTGGTGTTACCTTAATGGTGCGAGGTGTCGGTGCATGATTGTACATGTAGTGGCAAGGTTGTTGTGGGTTAGTTGTCGCTGCTGCCATGAATTGTGTTCCCCTCATGTCTAAATGTTCCCTAACTTTCGGTATTTTTGTTTCTGTGTGCAGGTGTTCTATTGGTGCTGTTTGAGTGCATCCTGTAATGATACGAAGTGCGTTGTTTTGTTTTGTCTGTAAGGTGTTTTATGTGTGTGTTTGAGATAATGGGTGCCCAGCATGGGCTAGCATAGTCCATAACTGAGCGAATATATTGTTTGTATATGAGTGATGTTGTTTCCTGCTGGTGTCCAAAGTTTGTGCCTGTTAGTACCCTAAACGTGTTAAGTCTTGACGTACATTTGTTTTTAATGTCCTGAATGTGGTTTGCAAAAGATAATGATGTGTTGTATGTGACCCCAAGTATTTTGGTCCTGTGAGTGTGTGGAATGTTTGTGTTGTTTAGTGTAAGCTGTGGAGTTACCTGGTGTTCTTTTGTGTTGCTTGTAAGCAAGGTGACTGTTGATTTTGTGGGCGCTACTTTGAGTCTATTGTGTGTGAGCCAGTATTGTATACTGTTTATGTATGTTTGTAGGTTATTTGTAGCGGTGTCGATGTTGTTGTGGGTGGATGTTAGAGTGATGTCATCTGCATATGATGATAAGGTAAGCTTGTTATCTATGGGTGTTAGAATGTCATGCATGTATAAGTTGAACAGTGTTGGTGAGAGAACAGAGCCTTGAGGGACCCCGTCGGAAAAAGCTTGTTTTTGGATGACTTGCCATTAAATGTGACATGTGAGTATCTTCCTGAAAGATAGTTGCTCAGCCACCTTTTGGTGTTATTGTGCATGTTTGTGTTGAGTATTTTGTTTATGAGAGGGAAGTATGGGATAGCATCAAATGCTTTACTAATGTCTATTGTTGCTAATAGTGTACGTTTTGCTGATCGTCTGGGGTTGATGCCATCCATGATGTGCTGCGTGAGGTTAGTGAGTAATGTCGTGGTTGAGTGGTGAGGTCTGAATCCATGTTGAGTAGGCGATAGTGGTATGTGTGATTTGGTGATTTGTAAGATTATTCTTTCTTACTTTGGAAGGTGTGCATAGTAAAGTAATGGGTCTATAGGAAGCTGGTTCTGTTGGATTTTTGTTTGGTTTGAGTAGTGTAATAATTTTACCTTGTTTCCATATGTCAGGAATAATAGTGTTGGTATGAATATGTGCTGATATTTGTGAGAACTAGTATTCCCCGTGGGCCCAAGTGTTTACGGTGTATGTTAGATATGTTGTCTGGTCCAGTAGCCTTCGAATTCTTAATGTTTTTCATGACGTTGGTGGTCTGGTCGTGTCGAGTCTGTAGGTTTTCTTGTGTCTGGCTGTTTCCCCCCAAAATGAGGCGGGATGCTGCAGAGGGGTTGATCGTAGATGCTGAGCCGTCATTCGAAGCCATCTCATATATATGCAGTCAAGGAACTGCATCATCAGAAGCTTTACCATCACTTAAAATAAAACTTTCTAACTTTAGAACTTATAACTTCTTTTTGAAGGTGAATTCTAGAAGTTTTTCTCTCTTTTGAGTGTCATAGCTTCTTTTAAGATGATATTATAACTTCTTTTAATGCTACATAACTTCTTTAAATAGAAGAAATGGTTTTCGAAACGTCTTTTTTAATTAATTTAAGACAATGGAAGATAATATTTCTATCTAGAGAAGGTTGCGGGAAGTCTTTGTTTTCTGTGTTCAAAGTTTACTTTAATTGAATAATATATAAAAAACAATGACAGAATATTTTTCATAAAAGATATAAAAATGCTATAACGAAAAATGGCCATGTAACATGGTTATTTTTTAATAATTATGTAAATCGCAAAACGTACTGATGACCATTTATTATTATTTAATTATAAATTATAAATTATTATAATTATAAATTAGGTTCAGATGGTTTAGTTAGTCGTTGCTTTGGAAAAGAAGTACGTTTGGGCATTATTACTCATGCAAACATAACTTTTTGCATTCATTAAAGTTGGGTTCTGATCATTGTGGCAGTAATTTTATATTTTTAGGTATAACAATTATTTTCTTTCGCAATAGCACAAATTCAGCATTTTGAAATGCTCTCAGGTTAGTTTAATACGGAGATATATCCCATTTTTAACCCTCGAAGGGATAATGGTAACGTTACTGATTTTATTCTAGCTAAAGCTTGTCAATTTTAGTCCTGGAAAAGACTTACAAAAGTCCTAGAAAAGTCTTAGAAAAGACTTAGAAAAGTGAGTCATATACCTCACTTTGTGCCCAAGTTCTAGTGTGCATTTAGGTTTGACTATTGTCAGTAATTACGTTCCCTTTCTTATGGACCTGTTGAGGAATGAATTCACTAATTTTGGCATATTTTCGTTACGAAGCCAAAACTACCGTGTCCATACTCCTTAGCGTGTAGAGAATTTATTTTTCAGGTAATGATGGGGGGATGGTTTAACAATGAGTGATTCTTATTCATGCACAATGACCTTCAAAAAACGTATGAATAACTATTATAATTTTTTACGAGTTTCATCGTAAATCCTAATTAAATTGTACAAAAGTTGAAAGTTTTACAAGTTTTATTTAATGTTAGTAGGAGCCTTCCATGATAATAACTTTCCCGATGGCTGTTTCTCTGTTGTCTACAGAAAGCTAATATACAGCACATGAAGATGTGGAATTTGATTTAAGCATCGTAATTATTAAGAAAAATTGTATTTTTTAACTATTTTTCATACTGTTAAAATTATTTGGATTAGGTTGAATTAGGTTTATAAGTTAAGTTGGGTTATGCTGTGTAATATTCGATGTTAGATGTAAAATGAAGGTGTTACTGTATATTCTTCCAATGAAATCCTGTAGAAACGACGGTTCTCGCGATTGAAAGATTTGCTTTCGAAAGCGAACACGTCCCTTGTTTGGACAAAAAAAAAAAAAAAAAAAAAAAAAAGTTTCGTAGACTTTATTTTAGCTATTCAATTTTATTTTTTAAATTAACCTAACCTAATTTTATTTAACTTAACCTGGCTTAATCTATTTTATCGTAACCTAAATTAAGCGCGTTCTCCCTGAACCGGAGCTACGTTATGGCCGCATCGCAATTCCGCTTCTCGTTAGATCAGCAAGGTTAAGCAACATTGTGTCAGTAATTATTATTATTATTATCATTATTATTATTATTATTATTATTATCATTATTATTATTATTATTATTATCCAACTGAACCGATATTTTCGAACGATTAAAGTCTTTTGGTTCAAGAGAATTCGATGAAGATTGTGTTATACTTATTGGATCGAATTCTCCACATCCGACAAACTGAGCAATCGAATGTCGTACCAAGATAATTTAACCTAACCAGACCTAACCAAATTCGAAATATTGTAAACTAACCTAGCCTTAGTTACCTTAACTTAACCTACAAAACCATTTTATTGTTTGCGACATTCGATCGCTCAGTTTGTAAATTGAGCAGAATGCGGTCAGATGGGAGCCAGGAAATATTACGTTGTAACATATACTTTTTTTGCAAAAATTGAAAACAAACACATTTACAATTATTAATTATTATTATTAATTATTAAGAATATAAATATAATGTTTTTAGCAATTAGCCATTCCTTCACTTAAAATATGACCAATGAATTGTCAATGGAATCGAAATTTTTTTTAGTTTAATTAATTTTAAAGCTTGTAACGATTCAACAGTGAAATTTTGTGTATTCAAAGCTACACGTTAATTATTTTTTATTTAACAATTCTAAAAATGTTATTTTAATGTAAATACTATGAAACTACAGTTGAAATATTTCCACAGATTAAAAATAATGTTCACTGAAAGACCATTGCTATATATTTAACCTTTTAATTTTTATTATTGCACCCAAACGAGAGCTCAGTAATAGCTTTTCTTGAGTATCTTACAATTACACCAACATTTAACATTCTCTCTCTCTCTCTCTCTCTCTCTCTCTCTCTCTCTCTCTCTCTCTCTCTCTCTCTCTCTCTCCCCCCGTGATCTATTTCAACTAAAGACGCACATAGAAGAAGAATATAATGTATCTTTCTTCTTGGAGGGGAGCATTTAACTTTTACAGCAACAGACCATCTTTCCCTGTAATCTTATATATATGAAAATACATTTACTCATTCGCCTTCAAATATTTATAAGCATATTTGCATAAAACCTAAAAAATAAAACTCAAAACTGGTTTGCTTTTAAGAGAAGCGAATAAATTTAATTTGATGTGGAAATAGTGAAGAATAACTTCATTCAAAAGTTACTTTCCATCGTATAGACAAGAATTATTATATTGTTATTATTATTATTATTATTATTATTATTATTATTATTATTTTTAAACGATGCATCAGTATTGTATTGGTATTATATCAATATTATACTACGTATGTTTGTGAAAAATATATGTAGGCTATGTTATAAATATTGTTATAAATATAACCCATGGACTGTCTCGAGCCAGTCTGAGAAATTTAGAAGGGGGCACAACTACATAGTAATGTAATTGGCTCGACCCAGTTCTCATTTTGAAGGAGATTTATTTTATTCCTGATTGCTGACGTTACCGCCCGTTTCATTGTCCTCGGTTGGACGGAGGACGCAAAATGGAACAACCAACCTCCAACTTCCATATAGCATATATATATATATATATATATGAAAATTATTTCACGAAAGTAACACGTGAATAATATTTATGATGAAAATAACCACGAAAGAATGTAAAACACGAAATAGTGCTGAAGCGCTTTCCTCTAATGCCATCCTCAGGAACACTGAAATTAATCACAAGATTGAGACTATACGGATTGGTGCAGAAAATATTTAGGAGTATGCAATTCTGGTAGTTATTCCACGTAAATTGTATGCTCCTACTAAATATTTTCTGCACCAATCGTATTATTTTAATTTTTTCTTCGTGACCTATATACACACACACAGTATACTGTATTAGTGATATATGTCACATCCGCATCCGCACTTGCGGGATGCGAATGTTGCGATGTGTACTATCTACTAAATTGCTATTTTTGAAGCAAAATTTGCCCCTCATTCAGTTCAAATACTGAAACTTGTGCAGCCTTCATTTGATCTTTAATGTAACTGGCAAAGTCTGTTGTGTATTTATATGATTAATTGTTCATGCTACAATACATAACAATGTCATAAGCACACTACTTTTCAAAGGGTGGTGGTTGGGGAAAGTGGTTGGTGGGATGCAAGACGAGGTGGATCCCCGTCCCGCATCCTGGTAACATACAGTTGTGTGATGAAAACTCGTCCATAAAAAAAGAGTGTACATAAAAAAATTATAATTACAAAATAATATTATCCAATATCTAATATCTAATATTATTGAATATCTAATATTTATAATTCACCAAAACTCGAAAGTCAATTAATAAATTAAGTATGAATTTAAACGATCATATTATCAAGCTGACAAATTGATGCCTGAAAGTTTGGCATCCGCGGATGTCTGAAATCTGACATCCGATACATCACTAATATATATAATATAGATATAATAATATATATATATATATATTTGAGGGCAGCAAATTTTGTCGTATTTCAACTAAATAGGGCAAAGAAGAAAACAAACTAAAAAATAATTAACAAATAAACACTCACAAATTAAATGGATTTACAAATAAATGTTAAAATAAGAAAGAACAGCAGCCTCGAACAGCAAATGAGCGATATGAAATGGCACAGCAACTATAAGAGGCACTTTAATCCCTGCCTAGGGGCGGCAAAATGCTAAATACGCTTCTGTGTATATATGTATATATATACGTGTGTGTGTGTGTGTGTGTATGCTCGACATCGTTTTAGCAAAAACGTATTAAAACTAATCGTACAAATAAATTTAAATTCAGATTCAATTTGAATTTTTTGAATTTTAAAAGATTCTCTCTCAGACTCTTCTATTTTTTTTTTTAATTTGAATTTCAAATTTGGAATCTGAAATTAAATGAAAGAAAACTTTAATAACGAAATTTCCTTTTTAACTAAAATTCTAAAATAAACTGTGGTCACACCCTTGTCTAAAAGGCACTTAATGATGAATGCGCATGAGAGGCACTTCATTGCATGGTCAGTATTTGGCAACATGTCAGTTTTTTCCGTTTGCGGAAAAACGGGGTAGAAATAATTGGGTCAAAATTCGTTACGACATGACAGGAGAGAAATTTCATTTATGAGTCAAAATTAAAGTGAAATACGTAACTAAATAATGTCATGAAGAATTTTTTTTTTTTAAGTTTATTTGGTAAATTAATTCGCTTATAAACTGCAGTTTCAAAGGAAGAAATTATATTCTTACAAACTTTTTCGCTTTGACGAAAGACGTAAAAATGAAAAGGAAAAAGGTGACATTTTGATCGATACTTTTAGCGTGAAGGAAGTTTTTTAGCTTTTTCGAGGTTCTGCCATTCACTATTACGACAAAGAAGCGGTGGATCAAAGAACGTAAAGGAGCGGCGTACGATGAATGTTTTTATACATGACGATAATACTGTTGTATTACGAGTAAATATATCCTAATACTTATACTTCATCATCATTTAAAACGGATTCATTTTATATTTACGTCTCTTTCCTTTTAAATATATAAGCCGCAAAGTTTAGGTTTTACTCTTGAGATTAATTTGAATAGATGCCACACGCTATTATATAATACCGAGAACACTGGTTCATTTTGTCCGCCATATTTGTACGGGCAAAATAAGTAAATAATTCTATGGAAAAAGAATATTTAGGAATAGATTACTTTAAATATTAAAGAAAAAATTACTTTTGTTTGTAATTCCAAAATGTCTGATACTGTTTGGAGTTTTGGACGAACATTAAAATAAAAATTTTAGTAAACACCCAAGATACTTTATTATTAATACTGATATAAATAATAGATACCCTTCTAAGACCTGTTCCGAATCCATACAGCCTCGCCGGCTCTCGTATAAAAGCAAAATGTAAGAGATAAAATCTATTTAATACAAAAAAGACAGAAAGATACGTAAATATATTAAAAAAATAAGAGCAGATATTCAACAAAAAAGAAATATTGATTCCTATATTTCGTTTTCTTTGAGTACTGAGCAAAGCGAAACAAAGTACATTTTAAGGGTAAGTTTAACTGCCTGTCTGAACATAAATGGGAACATATATATATATATATTATATATATATATATATATATATATATATATGAGGAAAAATGTTCTCTTGTTGGTTTATAATTTATCCCACCAATTTACACAAAAGTAACTGGTCATACGTAATGATGGAGTTGTTTAACCTCCTCCTCAACATCTAATGTCGCATGACGGAGGGGACCTACGGTTTTACGTGGGATCCGAACAACGGGTCGCTGCATAGTCTACATAGCAAATGGTCTCCCATCCAACTAATCCGACCCAATGTTGCTTAACCTCGCTGATCAACAGCGTATAGGCTACATATGTAGCGTATAGGGGACTATAGGTTACATATATATCCCTAACTGGTTATATAATAATTATAATCATATTAATTATAAGCTAACATAAATGTAGCAATAAAAAAATTTCAAACAAAGCCATTTTTCTTATCATACATACAAACCTGCGTTCAATATGATGTAAACGACTATTCTCAGTTATTTATGTGAGTTTTACTTAATCCGGACTGACAGCTCTTTTGATAATGTCAGGTGATTCCATTTTATGAGTACTTATGCGTCAAAATTTTCTGTGGCATATATATATATATATAATTATATATAATATATATATAGATATATATAGATAGATAGATAGATAGATAGATAGATATATAACGGGAAGAGAGTTTGATTTAAAGCACAATATACATAATTCAGTAAATGTGCTTCTTTATATATTCCACCAAGTCTTATTTACATCCATTTTAAAGGCCATAATTTCTCATATTCTAGCCAACACCTTAAAAGTTTGTTAATATATATATATATATATATATATATATATATATATATATATATATATATATATATAAAATTTAATTAATTCCAAATTCTTATTTACTAATTATGTTTTTCTCATCTATTTTCATGCAGTCTCAGAAAAGGAAATAAAACAATGGTAAGTTTTAATTACGTGTTTTAATATTAAATTTGAATGTGTGAAGTTTATTTTATATATTTTTTATGACCTTTCCTAAATTGAATATTGTTCAAATTTTAAATTTTAAGGAAATTATTAGTGAAATTTAGTTATATTTATATTAAGAAATTTGTGTATTCGTTTTTATTTTTGTTTTGTGATGATTAGGTTTTTCTTACGTTTTGAGTTAAAGATCCAATTATAGAATTTACATCATAAAATTGTGCGAGAAATACGTACGAACAAAAACGTTTTGAACCGTTGAAGTTTCAAAATAATTCGTCAGTAATTACTGATAACAGCTTACACCACCAATTGTGTTAAGAAAGGTAACGCTGGGTCCCTGAGGATGCTGTGGTATACCTTATCCTCGGTGGTCATCACTTTATGTATCCTTGCGTTTGAGTATTGTGATTGAGTATTTTCATTCCCGAGGTAGTTCAAGCGTCATGTTCAGCTCAGTAGGAATAGGAACTAAGTTATTAGACAATGTATAACATTTACCAATAGTACAGTATATATAATTTTCCTCTAAAGAATATGGGTCTTTGCTCACCTCAAATATAGTTTTGCGAATACTGTGTTACTATATTTGTATACGTGAGAATATGAAGTTTGCAAGGATAACATGACCTCTTTTTTGTCGATATTTATACTTTCAACCTTTCAAATGTTCCGCGCGATGATTCCTCATTTCACGAAGTCAAGCTTGTCGCCCTTCCTCTCGAGTTGGCCTGGTGAAGTAGTGGGTTGGTTTCTTGTACTCTCCACCTCAAATAGCCAGGTACGCCTGGCTCATCGGGGATTCTTCTGAGCCAGGCATCTAATCTTCTTTTGAAGATGTCCACTGCAACACCATTCGTGTTTCTTAGGTCTTTGGGCAGCTGATTAAACAGTTTTGGTCCTTCACAACAAAACTATTTTCTTTCAGGGTTAAGGATGTTCCCTGTCTAGCCTTTAATTTGGGAACACGACACAGTCTTCCTTTTCTACGTTCCACTGTTGTTTGGGGAGTTACAGGGTTCAGAGTAAGATTAGGAACTAGTTTCTCCATTATTTTCCCAAGTGTAAATAATGGTATATTTCTCTCTCCTCCTTTCCAGTGAATATAGGTTTAATTCGCGTAACCGTTTCATTATACGTCAATACTGTCAAAGATAGAATTTTAAAATAAACTATCGGAACGCTGTTTTTAGAGCAACACATACAATTTTCTTTTCTATAAAAGCATCGGCAATACGCTTATATTAATAATGTACATAGATCAAGGAATTTATGCGCAGCAAAACGCGTACCTTTACCTTATACAATTCCCGCGTGCTTCAAGCTACAAAAAGCGCAATTTTAACATAATCAAATGCGATAATCTTTTACGCGTACCATACCACAATGCAGTAATTTACCCCCGAAAGAAAGCTGTAAATTGCTCCAAACGATTACATTAATAATGAAGAAAAGGCGAGGACTGCCTCAGTATTGTGTAGAGGAAGCAGTAACTCTTCTCAGTAGGAGATTCTCATCCACGCTCTGATTAAATATCCGCTAACGTCAGCGATAAAGGAAAACTCCTCAAAAATCAATTAATCTAATTTGGTTGGTTGGTTGGTCTCATGCTCCAACCGAATAAAAATCATTTTATGCAAAAGGGTGTGGCGCACTTTATCTGGAAAGAAACAAAATTCGAGGAAAACTCAAAACGATTTCCAAAGAAATTTGTACAATAGAACCATTTTTAAGCGGGACAGTAATGTATGAATATGATTTAGTCATAATAAGTTCTTAAGAAAAATTGTTAATAAATAATTTTTCTAAAGACTGATAACTCTAATAGAAGAGTGTTAATTTTTAATCCTTTTCCTGGCAATGTTACGGCCCTTTTGTCTTGTTATAATAGAAGTTTCCAACTCCAAAATTCACAGATGTGAATCGACACACAATGCTGAACGCACTACGAAAAGAATAGCAGAATAGCAGCAAATTTAATAAAAGTTAACTGGACATTTAATGATATATACAGTCTTTATGACTGTTAATGAATAGTCAGAAAGGGCTATTCTACAACTGCATCTATATATATAGTATATATATATATATATATATATATATATATATATATATATATGGATAGATAGATAGATAGATAGATAGAGAGAGAGAGAGAGAGAGAGAGAGAGAGAGAGAGAGAGAGTGAGTGGCCTGTTGACAGTAGGCAGTACGCACTATAATAATGTAATTAGATTAATTAAAGATTGTTTATGGGTCACCAATTTGATCTTTCGATCAAATAACAAATGTCACTAATTAAGGAAAATGGTTAATAAACTTCTTTGGAGTTTCTTTTAATTAAACGAAATAAGATTGATAATTCTCACATTGAATAACGTTACAGTGTTTGATTAATTGCGCAGTGGAAAAAGTGCATAGTTACCAATTAACGTTGATATCAAAAGGACAAATAAACAATGTATAAATGAGATTTGAATTGAATTATTGACTGCGGGATTAAAATGAATTTGGTGTTATTTAAGTCAAGGAATTAATATGGACCCACACAGTAACCTGCTTGAGAAAGCTTCTGGCATCTTGCGCAGCTCCAGCTCAACTGAAGAGGAATGCGATCATGCGAGGGTTTGACGGTCCTCATCTGGTAGGAAAGGATGAAGTCGTTGTTTGAGGGAAATCTTACGTTGGCATGAGAACGAGTGAAAAAGGATTTTTTTGCGAAGGCAAAAAGAATCTTCGAAAATGCCTGAAGGTGTCACTGAAGAAACGTCTGACGGTGTTACTGTATGTCCATATATATTTCCTGACGCGATTATACTGGGATAATCATTAAAATCTAACCGCGGACGACATCTCCACTGGAATTAGGAAAGAGAGAAATTATTAATTTTTAAATTCTGTTGAGAAGACTTCAAATTTGGGAAAAGCAGAGTTCCATAATTCTGAGTCGACGCATAAGCGTTCTCTTGAGAACTTCTTTGCCAACTGTACAGAACTGAGATAAAAGCAGCAACAAACACCAAAATCAATAAAGAAAGACAATACGAACAAAATGCGTCCTTGCCTCGAATACACTTAAATAAAAAATATTTACGTGTGAGCACGCATGCACGGACTGTTTACTAAATGTGGACTGATTTTAAGTAATTTACAGAATATATTCAGAACGAAAGCCTGAAAATTATCTAACTGAACATAATACATTTGAAGCAAGCCCATGAAGTCTTTCCTAACGTATATCTTGCATTTTGCGCTTCACAATTATAGAAAAATTTATTTTTCACAATATTTCCTTTCACAATATAATATTACCATAAAAATTTAAAAAACACTGTTTTAGAAATAAAAAAGAAATATAATCACGGTAATGTTCAAATGTTCGGGAAAAATCTTTGAAAACTAGGATTGATGATTGGGGCAATGCATATAAATACTAATGGTGTACCGATTAATTGGCATCGGCATCGGCACCGGCAGAATTGGCCATTTTTTGGCATCGGCATCGGCCAAATTTATCCGATTTTCTGACCGATTCTTTGAAATTTTAAAATTTTCATTACGAAACAAAATCTATAGAGAAAATTGAACAAACAAAAAACACGTTTATGATAATTCATTTCAAAGTGTAATTATATAAAAATATTTTACATATACGAAAAAGGCAAAGCTTGATAAATTAAGTTGCCCATAAATTTACATTTTCTCTAACTAGCTAATCTCTAAATATTATAAACTATTGTAATCTCCTACTCTATATTAATAATAATTCTACATTAAGTTGTATTTTATAATTTATATGTTAAACCATCTTATTGTTTTGACTTTATTTTAAGTATTTTAATAATTTTATAAGCCTAAATTTTATATCCACTTTTTAATTCAAATTGGCCACCAAAGCCTTGAAATTTTAATAAAAAATTTTGTTGTTGTAAATATTGTCGAAGAAGGAACATAACTTTCAACATAAAAGGAAAAACAATTATTTTAAATACCTTGGTATTCAATTTATGAAACTAAGATAAAATTATTTTAGCATTTTACTGATTAATAAAACTATTTAATATCACTTTAGCTACAGTATATGATTAACAAATTCTGGTACCGTATATTGTGGAGTGAGCTAAAGAAAAACATTTAAACAAATTTGAAATGTAAAAAATATGAAAGTTTTCACATTAGATTAGTAAAATTTATGAAGGGAATTGAATTTTTAAAATCTAAGCAAAGAATCGGCATCGGTATCGGCACCTTTTCATAAAATCGGCTCGGCATCGGCAAAATTTTTGAATCGGTACACCACTAATAAATACTGAACAGAAATTTGAAAAAAAATGAACCTAATTTTTATGCACGTATTCGACGTGTGCCAAAATATAAAATTTAACCAGTCTTAGCTAACACCTTTAATTCTGACCTCAAATATCGCACCAGAAAACAGATGCACATAACATGTCTGGAAGCAAAGATCTCAGTTGAACATTATTATTATTATTTCAACTTTTGCCATTTTTTTAATCTTCTCCAGAACAGCTAAACCAATGGATCCAAAATTTGGTGTACAAGATCCAAAAGATCGAAATCTTAAATGGGAAGCCCATTTTCGTAGCTTGCAGCTACATTTCAGAAATTAATTTACTTCTGGATTTCGACAACAACCAACTGAGGTGGAAAGCAACCACAACCACAAAACTATATGTATATATATATATATATATATAGAAACGACGTAAGTATAGAGGAGTGTTCTGCACACGAGGAAGAGAAATAACGAACAAATGAAAAATGAGGTAACCCCCGGGAATCGAACCCAGGATCTTCCGATTGCCGGTCAGATATGCTATCCACTACACCACGGGCCTCGATCAGTCAGAAGTCGTAATTCTCCTACATAGGGCAGAAACCAATGCCTATGTAGGAGAATTACGACTTCTGACTGATCGAGGCCCGTGGTGTAGTGGATAGCATATCTGACCGGCAATCGGAAGATCCTGGGTTCGATTCCCGGGCGGTTACCTCATTTTCCTTTGTTCGTTATTTCTCTTCCTCGTGTGCAGAACACTCCTCTATACTTACGTCGTTTCTATACATTAATATACTGCGTGGTCCTTGCAGTTATATATATATATATATATATATATATATATATGTTTGGCGTTTTCTCGCACCGTTGTTTTAGTTCGAGCAGTTTGGACTTAAAGATGCTGGTCCATAAAAGTAACAAGGGACTTAACCGTAATGCATCCGAGGAAATGTAAGGAATTTTGACACAATCAAATTATAACCGGGAAAATGATACGAACTAATGGAAACGAGAGAAACTTGAATTTTGGGTCTTGTTTCACTCGTTAATCTTTAATAAAGAAAATTATATAAAAAAGGCAGGAATACTGCCAGATACTCAAATTTGGCAAAATAAAGGAGGTGAGCAAGAAGAAAATTGCCTTGGGCAGATGGTGAAAGAGCCGCTCTTTATGCTGCGAATGGCCAGCCAGGAATGCTTTAAAGTTTATAAAATGAAGTAAGTGAGCGTGAATGACAGAGGATAATTTGGAGGGCTTAACTCCCTAATGAAGAATTTTGCAAGATATGCATATTTTTTAAGGTAAAAAATTAAGGTAAAACTTAAGGTAAAATTTTGTTAATTTTACTCTTTCTGAATAGCGTCTTCATATCAAGAATCACTGCACTTTAGTACATTTTAAGTACATTGTACATCTATTACTTTTAATACATTACAATACCAAGTATACAATTAATAATTAATTAATCCCAATATTTATCACCACGTCTTGCAGTTATAATTTATAAAGTTTATATAATTTATGATATTTATTCGACGTGATATAATTTAGCTAATCTCCCCATAGGGAATTATTAGTTAACTTTAGTCTCACGGGATTGATGTTAATGGATTAAAAATTGGCTTAGCGGACGTAAACAAAGAGTGGTCATTAATGACAAAGAGTCTAACTGGAGAAGTGTAACTAGCCTCGTGCCTCAGGGATCAGTTCTAGGACCAGTTCTTTTTATTATTTATATCGATGACATCGACGTAGGAATTAACAGTATAATTTCGAAATTTGCGGAAGATACCAAACTGAGAGGACGAACAAAATCAACGGCAGAACGTTTGCAGATTCAAAAAGATATTAAGAAGTTACTCGAGTGGGCAGAAATTTGGTAAATGAACTTCAATATATTAAATGCCACGTCAAACACACGTGATTGACATGGGTTGTTCGTGCTAGGGAAAGCAATGTTAGTCACGTTTGATTGACGAGGAACTAAAAATTTAGAGCCATGTGAAACAGATTGTACTGACGCTATATAT
Source organism: Bathynomus jamesi (assembly GCA_023014485.1). Taxonomy (NCBI): domain Eukaryota; kingdom Metazoa; phylum Arthropoda; class Malacostraca; order Isopoda; family Cirolanidae; genus Bathynomus; species Bathynomus jamesi. The sequence goes on along the minus strand of JAJOZX010012838.1, from coordinate 527 downwards.
TAATTTGCATTGATTCTGCAAAGTTTGGCCTCTGACATATATTTTTATATAAGTCTGATGGCCCTGCGATAAGAATTAACCTTTTTAGTAGCCCTTCATTTCTTATAAATGGAAATGTCTGTTGCTTAGAATCAAAATTCTTCTATTCAACTCCAGAAAATGGTTAATCTTGTATTGATGCACGTTCCTCTTCATTGTTTAATTCATTTAAAACTTCTTCAAGATTTTCCACTAAATGATCCTCCATTTCTTCATCTGAGGAATCTGGTAGCATAGAAGGATTCCAATCAGGGACTTTATCCGAATCATCTCAATCAAATCCGAAAAACTCACCACTTGAACTAGATCCCACGACCTGAATCTCTTGATTGTTGCGTTTCTTTCGTTTGTAGCAGTGGTTCCCAAGATTTTTATGTGGTTACCCAAAACCCAATTCTAATCCAGCTACATTACTCCAATCATTCGATATTATTTTTTATAACTTCTGGATTATCGCAATATTATTTTTTTACAACTTCTGGATCGCG
>JAJOZX010012837.1:65000-96991 GCA_023014485.1 Bathynomus jamesi | reverse complement strand
TAAAAGAACTTAAAAGAAAAAGTGAACAAGATAAAATACTAATTAAAAAATCTCTTTCACAACTCCTTTGATTCTGAAGTCTTCGATTAGGCAGAAAATATGAGCTACGCCAATGGCTCAGAGGCACTTAACATTTTTTTTAAGAGACTTTAAATCTTCCTCTTCGCTTTTATCCTTCGTGTTCACCATTCGACGTTCCAATAATGTGAAGAAAAGTACAAATGAAATGCTATGCAAACATCCGTAGAATTTATCATCATATTTTTTAATGACGCCCATTTGTATTCTCGTCAAGAAGTTCTCTTGACGAAATTGCGGGATACGAATTTGATTGGATATAGCTCTTCCCCCCCCACACTTTTTTTTAGGGGGAGAGGGGAGGGAGGGGAGGGGAGGGGTATTGAGATCATTCGAAGTTGAGGATATACACAACACCTCCGAACTAAAAAAAATATTACGACATTTCCACAGATGGATTTATATCGCAATTTGTGTTGTTTAGTTCAATGTTGAACTATCATAAATAGTTTATCTTTAAAAAGAACTCAATAAATAGTAACTTAAACCCATTAAAATAGTGTCTTAAAACAAGTGGCTCTTATTGAAAAAAGCAAATGGAAAAATATTCAGTTAGAATTCAGAAAGGAATGAACCATTAAGAAATGAATCCTTTCCCACAATGATTTTGAAGGTTTCGCCTCTTTTCCATATGCAAATTGTTCCATACCCAACTGTTTCCTTGAAAAGCCAATAGGAATACACACAATATATATATTATATATATATATTATATTATATATATATATATATATATATATTATATAATATATATATATATTATATATATATATATAAGCGGGGAGTACCAGCTGAAAATATATTATATGTAAAACACGGGTATTTATGCCCAAGAAACAGGGCTGGGCACCATCATGCCAGAAAGACATTAGATTTATGCCGACATTTATAGGAAGCTTATTATATTATGCATTTCACTATCTTCCCTTTACATTATAAGCCCCATATATAATATATATATATATATATATATATATATATATATATAAGCAAACAACCACAAGGAAAAGGAAACACAAGTCCGAGCGCTTTCGTGATATATCACGAAAGCGCTCGGACTTTGTGTTTCCTTTCCTTGTGGTTGTTTGCTTATTAATAGGTCACGTGTTATTTTGTGATTCTAGTGCTATATATATATATATATATATATATATATATATATATATATATATATATATATCAGCATCTGAGCATTATAAATCGTAATAACTTTACGTGATTAGTTTATAATAATCAATATAAATCTAAAATGTAGACCTTGAAAGTGATAAATTGACGAAGTTCATTTAAAACTTTCTTCATCTGCATAAACTTGACAATGTCAACAAAGAGGGGTGAAACGTTTTCAACAAGATTTGATATCATTCCCAGATCTCTCTCCTTAACACTTATTACGACGTTCATCTTACCGCTCGACAGAGTAGGAGTAATATATATATATATATATATTATATATATATATATATATATATAATGACAATTCAGTCGGGGGAACACCCCAAAAACAAAAACAAAATATTATAAACTAAAATAATTACTAATAAGAGTTTTTCTTTCTTAAGACTCTGTTTACATAGTAAATATTCCCCCCCCCCTTTTAAGTACCCCCCCCTTTATGATTTGAATCTATAAAAAATGTGAAGTGCAAGACAGGAGGAGTACAGGAGAGTGAGAGTAGAGCTGAAAGCAGCGTACGACCAGCGCTGAGGCGGAGGAAATAGACCTACCTGTCAATATTCCCCCCCCCCCCTTTTAAGTACCCCCCTTTTATATTTTGAATCTATAAAAATCTGAAGTGCAAGACAGGAGGAGTACAGGAGAGGGAGAATAGAGCTGAAAGCAGCGTACGACTCAGCGCTGAGGCGGAGGAAAATAGACCTACCTGTCAATATTCCCCCCCCCCTTTTAAGTACCCCCCTTTATGATTTGAATCTATAAAAAAATGTGAAGTGCAAGACAGGAGGAGTACAAGAGTGAGAGTAGAGCTGAAAGCAGCGTACGACTCAGCGCTGAGGCGGAGGAAATAGACCTACCTGTCAATATTCCCCCCCCCCCTTTTAAATACCCCCCTTTATGATTTGAATCTATAAAAAATGTGAAGTGCAAGACAGGAGGAGTACAGGAGAGGGAGAGTAGAGCTGAAAGCAGCGTACGACTCAGCGCTGAGGCGGAGAAATAGACCTACCTGTCAATCAGATTAACTACACTAGCTAAATAAAACTTAATGTACATAGCAAATCTACCCTAGTTATTAAACCTTTAAGAAAGATGGTGTACATTTTGGTAAACTGGCTGGGATCGGATACGATTCCTCAGCCCGGAAAAGAGAGAGAAACGCCAACTCGTGATAACATAAATTTCTGTTGTGAAACAGATAAGTCAGAAGAACCACACCAGGGAAAGAATCAAAGAACAATATATCATATATAAATAAACGAACCACAAAGAATGAGAAGAGGAAAAGACACGTGTGTATATATATATCATATACACACACGTGTGTGTGTGTGTGTGTTCCATTTTCTTTCTTTATCATTTTATATTTATTTTCTTCTATTTCTCCTTTATTTTTCTTTATCTGTCCGCTTTCTTTCTTTTCCTATACCCCCCTTCGTTTTCTTGACCTTACCCCAAAATACCCAAAGTCTGAACAAATATGAAACCATTCTACAAAAATAGCTTGGAAAATTGCCTCAATATTTGCTTATAATTTTACTCTGTTGTTCCATTCTTGCAATACAAATACCAAAATTTTCTTGAAATAATTTACAAAATTTTCTTCCCCTCACCTCCCCTCCACTCATTTTTTATATTTGTTAAAATAACCAAATACCATTTTCAGTATGACATTTACCCCCTGCATAAATTACCTCCCTCATACAGGGTGTCCATAAATTATCTTCACAAATTAAATTTCAATTGAATTTGTAGAGATAATTTGGGTTAACCCTGTATATTTATTTATTCGTATAAAAGATGAGTCTACAGTTATGCCACACTTCGAAGTATAATAAAAACTCAATGGATTAAGTTAGGCTCGTAAAACTTAAGTACGATTGATGTGGAAGGATGAGAGTTTCTATTTACTGGCAGACAGCTTGCTCGAAGTGACCTCTTCTTTCCGACATCATTCGATGTGACGACTTCAACAAATGAAGTTTCGTATCACGGCCTCCAGCTGGTAGTCTGGTCTTTATTGACAACGGTATTTTGATGGTGATGATGTGATGAGGTTTTTTAAACTACTTCGTAACACCTAATAAGGTCATATGACGGAGGGGACCTACAGCTTTACGTGAGATCCGAACCACTGGTCGCAACATAATCTAGGCGCACAGGATGGTTTCCCATCCAACTCCTATCCAGCCCCAATGTCGCTGATTGGCGGAAAGCGGTGTTACGACACTAGCCACGACGTACCCCACTTTTCTCTTTTAAACTTTTTTCATGAAACCTTTAGTCTGAGAGTCCTTTCTAACAGGTACTCCAATCTTCTTCATGACTGTGGTCTTACACGGCCTCATTCCCTATGATTTCTTATCGAGATATCTAAAAAAACAAGGTCTTCAAGAGAATTCTATGACACTGGAAGCTTTGAAAAGCGGTGACTCAATTAACGTGAAATCCGCTCCATTTCTATCAAACGCTGAAGGCCATGAAAAGAATTACGTTGGTCGGATTCATCATGTACGATAATTTCGCAAAAAAGGAGGACACTTCGAGCAGGTTATGTGCCTGTAAGGAAAAAAACTGTCATCATTCTGCAATAATCGTGTCAAGTTTCATGAAAATAGTTACTCCACTGATTTTAATTATTTTTGAGAGTGCAACCTACATAATTAAAGAAACAAACTATACAGTTATTCGATAAACATGTTTTTCTTTATATATTAACTATGAACAAATATCAATATATTAAATACAATACATGACTTTAATAAACAATCTAACTGGTATGCAGCAATAATCGTGTCAAGTTTCATGAAAATAGGTTACTGATTTTTTAATTATTTTTGAGAGTGCAACCTACATAATTAAAGAAACAAACTATACAGTTATTCGATAAACATGTTTTTCTTTATATATTAACTATGAACAAATATCAATATATTAAATACAATACATGACTTTAATAAACAATCTAACTGGTATGCAGCAATAATCGTGTCAAGTTTCATGAAAATAGGTTACTCCACTGATTTTTTAATTATTTTTGAGAGTGCAACCTACATAATTAAAGAAACAAACTATACAGTTATTCGATAAACATGTTTTTCTTATATATTAACTATGAACAAATATCAATATATTAAATACAATACATGACTTTAATAAACAATCTAACTGGTATGCAGCAATAATCGTGTCAAGTTTCATGAAAATAGGTTACTCCACTGATTTTTTAATTATTTTTGAGAGTGCAACCTACATAATTAAAGAAACAAACTCTACAGCTATTCGATAAACATGTTTTTTTTTATATATTAACTATGAACAAATATCAATATATCAAATACAATACATGACTTTAATAAACAATCTAACTGGTATGCAGAAACATATAAGAAAATACTATTTTTTTCTTCAGAGTTAATAAACTCTGATCTCCGATACAGAGGTATAGGAATATGTAACGAACCATTAGATCTATCAGTGTGTTCATGCACTGTACGTAGTGAAACTTTTAAATCTTTTGGTTCCGTATTACATATAAAAAAGTTTAAGGAAAGGTTCCTCTCCGAATTCGGTTCCAAATTGGGAACCACATAGACACTAATCAGGAACTTACTGGCTCTCTTTTTAACCCTTGACCTTTGGCCTTATATACCAAAAAGGGAACCTATACGGTCAATGTCAAAGACCATTTAGGTACTTCCATTTGAAGGCTTTACGAATTTCGCTCCTGTCTAGTGTATAATATGAATACATACAATCGATTCAGAAAGTCCTCAACGTAGAATTCCATGTTTACTACCAATATTTGTCAGTAACAAACGTGGAATTTCACTACAAGACTTATTCAACCGACTGTACGTACATACTCCATATATCTGTACAGTTTTCCTTCTAATGTATAAAGGGAAAATCTGTATATTTCCTATTTTATCCCTGAAAATAAGAAAATTTAAAACATTGTAACAAATTATGACATTTTAATCTCTAAGTTTTGAGTTTTAAAACTTTGAAGTGTCAGAAAAATATCTTCCGTGAAATTACATATTTAAAGAGCTTAATAAATAAAGTCAACTCTCAACTCTTAAATTTGCTTAACTCTTGTATTTATTATTTCTTTACAGATACAGGCAACTCTGTTGTACGCCCTACATTAGGTTTCTACATAGTCGATACCAGGCTAAATTTACAGTGTGTATATAGTATATACACACCTTGTAACTTTGTAGATATTCCATGCGTCGGTCTCTTTTCACAAGGAGGTCAGGATGATGGCCCCAGCTTTAGACCTGGCCTGATGGCAGGAGAGAGTTACTCTCTTGAGGCCTCCACCTCACATAACCAGGCACACCCGGCTTTTTCGGGACTGGTATAACTGCCGGGGTGCCAGTGACACTTTGCTTTGACATCAAAGGTGTTTCTTATTTCTTTGGGTAGCTGGTAAATAGTTTTGGCCCTCTGACAGCCAAACTATTTTCCCTCAGAGCTGATGATGTCCCTTGTCTGAAAACACTACACATTCTACCTTTCGTACTTCCACTGCTGTTTGAATGGTTATAGAATTCAAAGTGAGCTTGGGAACTATTTTTTCTATTACTTTCCACTTGTATATTTTCTTCTTTCCATGGAATATAGATTAATGTACGTAGACTTTCCCAGTAATTAAGCCCTTTGCAGCCATCGATCGATCTTGGCTGCGAAATTTCTTCGAATTTCTTCTAGTTTATTAACTTCCTCCTTTTTTTTATATGGAGACGTCAAGACTGAGCAGTATTCAAGTTTTGGTATGATCAGTGTTTTCAGCAAAGGAATCATTACTTTTTTGTCCCTTCTTTTAAAGGTTCTCAGTAACTGTCTCATAATTCTTTTTGCTTTGTTTATCTTATTTTGTATCTCAAATTTCGTATCACCGCTCACTATAATTCCTACTAAGACCTTTGCTTTCGTGCTTCTCTGAATTTCCCGTCTATCTGTTTTGGCTCCTCATTTCTTCCATATCTCAAGAGCTGAAATTTCTCGGTGTTAAATTTCATGTTATTGTCTTCTGACCATCTGTATATTCTGTGGGTCCGTCTGTAGGACTTCCACTTCTGCATTTCTAATTTTTCTTTTTATCATCAGCAAAGAACGTTACTATATTGTTCTTGGTCACTTCACTGCCTATGTCTGTCAGCATGGCAATGAACAGGAGTGGGGCTAATCGTGGCCGGACAGTTTGCCTACGGACAGTTTGCCTACGGACAGTTTGCCTACTGGACAGTTTGCCTACTGGACATTATGCCTATGGACACCATGCCTATGGACACCAGGCCTACCGGACATTATGTCTAACGGACATGATGCCTAACGGACATGATGCCTAAAGGACATTTCGCATCTACACTCTTTCATGACGAGAATATTTTCTTAATTTTTTTTATTATATAGTGAACAACTGTGGTATATTTATCCTTACCTTATTTAACTTATTTAACTTATTTAACTTCAGATTCATGCAAAAGAATTAATTCAGGTTAGGTAGGTTAGGTAAGGTTAGGTTAGGTAAGGTTAGGTAAGGTAAGGTTAGGTAAGGTAAGGTTAGGTAAGGTAGGTTAGGTTAGGTAGGTTAGGTTGCTTTTGTTCCTCTTCAAGATGTTAGCAACACGTTTGAACGATTTACGGCTGTTTTTGACGAGGAAACGGACGAGATCTTGGAAGACTTTCTAACCTATTTCGAGGCTACGTGGATTGGAATTCTGCAGCGAGGACGAAGAAGACGGCCTGCTTTTCCGCAACAACTCGATAGAGGGCTGGCACAGAGCCTTCGACCTACGAGTCGCCATTACACCCAACTCTGTGTCGACTTGTAGACCGATTGCGTAATTAAAATAAAATTAAATATATGAAAATGAAATAAAATGAAATAGAATGAAATAGAATGGAATAAAATCGATGCCTCAATAAGCTGCGTCTGTTAGGTGTGTCGTCCTTTAGGCATCATGTCCGTTAGACATAATGTCCGGTAGGCATGGTGTCCATAGGCATAATGTCCAGTAGGCAAACTGTTCGTAGGCAAATTGTCCGTAGGCAAACTGTCCTAGTACCGGGGCTAATACTGTTCCTCGTGGTACTGAGCTGCGTACTTTCGATTCTGATGATGTACCTTGGATTTTAACAACTTGCTGTCGTTCTCAGAGGAAGTTATAGATCCATTTTCACACTTTGCCGTATTCCCGCGTGTTTTATTGCTATTCATGCGCTATCATACCATCATCACACTTGTCGAATGCATCCATGATATTATGATATTATAACGCTCTATTAGTTGTGATAGGCACGATCTTCCTGATCGGAAACCATGCTGGTTTTCACTGAATCTTTCCTGTCTTCAAAAGGCCATATTTTCCTCTAACTATTCTTTCAAATATTTTGGTGAGATGGGGTGCCAGTGACACTAGGCCATTATTCTTTTCTTGAGACCTATCCCCCCCTCTTTTATATACAGAGACAATGTTCGGCTTTTTCAGGATGCTCGGTATTTTCCCTGTGTCCAGGAATCTTCTCCATATCCAATAACTAACAACTAACTGACAACTAGCTAAGTAACTATATATATATAATTTACGCACGTACACTTAATTTATAGTAGCAAATGTATAGCTTAAATGTCAACTTACAGTTAAGTGCCAGACTTATAAAGTTTATTATTTCAAAACATTTCCACAACTTCACGATGCAAGAAAGTATAGGTTACTTAAAGTCAACAGTATATATATATATATATATATATATATATATATATATATATATATACACACACTTTGGAGCGTTAATATATAGTTTTGTTTAAACTTGGGATAATGAAATCGCATCTCAGAATAGTCGACGACTGTCTGTCATAATTAATTTTAATTTAATGTTAAATTTGTGCACATTTATGGCACTTCAATTATTATTTTGGCACTTTATGATACTATTGTAACCATAAAGTATATTATACACGTAAGCAAAGTATATACATATATATACACTGTGTATATATATATATATATATATATATACCTTTGGTAAACTTTGGTTAGCTTCCGCCGAATTGTTCATTCTGACGAAGGTCAAGCTTTTCACTCCACCTTAGACTACAGTTTAACGTGAAATCCGAACCACGCTCCATCAGCAGCCCAGCGTCTTAACACTAGGCCACCTAGGGTACCCATTTATCTACCAACCACTTTCCTTATTGTGTGGAAGGATGAACAGCTGGGTTTTGCTGCGCGCCGGCTGCCGTCGGGTCTCGAGCCCGGGGCGATGGATTCGTAGCAGCGACGCTAACCACTACACCACCGCAGTGGCGCTCATAAGTATTCGTACGGAGAAAATAGTTGTTATATTCGTCCTTATCCTTTGTACGTACCATGCATACGATAGTTATGAAAAATTTAATAAATTACAAATTTAGTTTAACTCCCAACATATAATGCAAAACATCAAAGAATTTGAGGGAAATAAAAAAAAAGAAGTTAAAATGCAAAAGTTTTCGTACATTTATTTACAGAGTCATTTAATACTTTATGTGTACACCTTTTAGGCTTCCAGAAGTGAAAAGTTTTATCAGTAGTTGGCTGTTTATTGATTAGAGACTGTTAGCAACTCAGTTCTAGAATTTTCTCTGCGAATCTTCATAGAAGACGGATGACTGTACGAGCCATTAGTAAGTGATGGATCGTCGTGGTAAAGAGCTGTCTACGGATCTTACGAGATCTATTATTGCTGCACACGAGTCTTGAGTTATAGAAAGATAGGAGAAGAACTTCGAATTCCATTTTCGACGGTTGCTGCAGTTATAAAGAAATGGAAAGGCTTTGGAACAATCAAAACTCTACCAAGGTGTGGACGACCTTGCAAAATTTCAGATCGTAATTAGACGGATTGAAAGAATGGTTGCTGTGTATCTACGAGTGAGTGCGGGTGATATTTGTCAAACACGAAGACTGTTTATGATCACTGTCCATCCCTCTACTGTACCGTCGTACGTTGAGAAAGAACGATCTGCATGGAAGAGTTGCACGAAGAAACCTCCGCTTCACAAAGCGCGTAAAGAAGCTCGTTTAAAGTACGCCAAGGCATCAAAATGATGGATTTGCATTCTGGAAGAAAGTTCTCTGGACGAGAACAAAATTGAATTATTTGAGAACAACGAGCAACGGTATGTTCGCCAAACATCAAATACTGCATTCGAGGGAAAAAAAACATTTTTCCTACGGTTAAACATGATGGTTTTAGTTTGCTTCTTTGGGGATGCTTTATTGCTTCTGGTTCAGGAAAGCTTGTTGTCGTCAGTGGAATCTTGAATTAAAAGAAATATCAGGAAATTTTGGAAGAAAATGTATTGCCTTCAGCTCGGGAGTTGCGAATGGGTCGCAAATGTGTACTGCAACAAGATAATGATCCAAAACATAAAAGTAAGAGCGTCATGAAATGGCATCAACGAAAAAATTTCAAGCTCCTTGAGTGGCCCAATCAAAGCCAAGCTCTCAATTTAATCGAGAATTTATGGTTTGATTTGAAAAAAAGGTGTCCGCGAGAGAAACCCTTCGAATCTGAAAGAGTCGCAACAATTTCCTTTAGAAGAATGGGTTAAAATTTCTACAGAGATATATCGAAAGCCTCGTAGAAAAATACTCAAAACGAATCAATGAAGTCATACAAGAGCAAAATGTGGACACACAAAGAGTATCAAATAATGTTTTACGTTAAATGGAGTTAAACAAATTTATTTGTTAAATTTTTCCAAACGAACATTAAATGAATAGAACCGAAATATGAGTGCTAATATATTATATATATATATATATATAGATATATATATATATATATATACAAGAAGTTTGGATGCTGTAACATATTTTTAACATTTTTTTTTTAAATTTACAGTTTACGATTCAAAAAGTATAACTGCTTTTTAAGTTACTCAGTAACGAACTGTAACGTATTCTATTACGTTATAATGTATCAGCAATATGTCCAGCAATAATTACAGGCCTATTGCTGTCGCTTCCTGCTTCTCGAAACTACTAGAAAAACTCTTGTTACTCCGATTAAATGATTTCCTATGGACATCTAATCAGTTTGGCTTTAAAAGGTCCCACTCAACTGACCTGTGTATCTATGTACTTAAAGAAACAATATCTAAATACACTGACTGTAATTCAACTATTTATAGCTGTTTCCTTGATATAAGTAAGGCATATGATAGGGTGAACCACAATATTTTATTTGCAAAACTAGAAGACAGGAAGGTTCCCATGTACATATTAAATTTATTGAAATTTTGGTATTCCCACCAATCTTTCACTGTTAGGTGGGGCAATGTACTATCCGAGTGTTTTGGCTCCTCTTGCGGGGTGAGACAAGGCTCCTTGCTCTCCCCTATGCTGTTTAATGTACAGTATATTGACGGATTAATTGCTTCACTTAATGAGGTAACAGTGGGATGTTGTATAGATAACACAAGGATAAATAACTTAGTTTATGCCGATGATATGGTGTTAATAAGTCCCTCTGTTAAAGATCTGGATCGACTAATAAACGTCTGCGAAGTGTATTCGCAGAAACATGATATTCTTTTTAATGTTACAAAAACTAAGGTTATGCAATTTCATCCTAAAAGCTGTAATCAGCCAGCTAATATAAGGTTTAAAATGAATGGTGAAGTAATTGAGGAAGTACAAGAGTTTAAGTATTTGGGTCAAACTATTACCAGCTCCTTGAGTGATGACTCGGATATAAGAAAACAATCTCGAAGCCTGAGTGCTAAAGCGAATATGACCATAAGGAACTTTCGATTCTGTACAAGTGAAGCTAAAGACACACTCTTTCGTACTTTCTGCAGTAATATATATGGACAGCAACTCTGGGTGAATTATAAAAAAAGGTTCTGGCAGAACCCTAAATTTGCTGTACAACAGGTCTTTTAGACTCTTACATAAATTACCCCCGAGATGCTCAGCTTCGCAAATGTTTGCTACCCGCAATGTCCCGAGCTTCCCGGAGGTAACAAGACGTGCTCAACACAGTCTAATGCAAAGAATTAAAAAATCAGACAACACGATCATCCAAGCTATCCATGAGTCCTGCCATTTATCCTCTAAGCTATGGACTTCTTGGTACGAAAACGTCTGTCTGTAGCTCCACTTAACTTCGACAGTGCAGTATTATTTCTAATCAATTGTATATATTTCTATCCTTAGTATATGAACTATCATTGTATTAATAATATTTGTCATATGGACTATAGTCTGCCAATAAACCTTTTCATTTTCATATCACATGTTCCGTGCCAAATTAGGCAACGTATTCCTGCGACGTTACAATATGTAATGTATTCTATGATTTGATAGAATACTTTTGAAACATGACCCCTTCCGTCATCAAAGCAATTAAGTAAATAGCACCCAGTTATATCGCGCGACACCTTATACGTTATGTGATACGTCAGTTGATATGTCACGTGATATATCACGTGATATATGTCACGAATATATATACATTTATGACTTTGGTATAAGAATGCCTTTCGGGCTATGGCGTCCCCCCCCCCCACCAAATTAAACTTTTTTCTGTGACAAATGCAAAAAACTTCACTTTTTTCTACGTGAAGGTCAAAATATGATAATTAAAACCTACTCTAATAGACAGTTTATTTCCACAACAGTTTCGATGCCCACTGGCATCCTCTTCAGAGGATGCCAGTGGGCATCGAAACTGTTGTGGAAATAAACTCTCTATTAGAGTGGGTTTTAATTATCATATCTTGTTCTGTGACGTTATACTATGTAACGTTATTCTGTGACAGACTATGTAACTTATTGCAAGACGAGTTTTATAACGTACTGACTAGTGATACAACCTGAAATCCTGGCACCAATTCGAATTGGACCAGAACCGGTCCGGACTGGTCCAGATTGCAAATATGTTTATTTTACACAATTAGGCCACAAATTGTACCAGACACGTGTTATATGAGCGTTATTCGGTTTTACATATTAAAGCAAACAATTAGTTTAGGAAAACTTCACAAGACATACTTGCAAAGATTGAAAAATAAAGTTCCAGACCGGTCCAGTTTCATCATTAGTAGGCCTACTGACTGTAGCAAATAGGGCCTACTAAATTTCGGACTTTATTGTATTCTATTTTATATACCACATTGGTGCTGTAGCATTTGCGCCGAAATTTACCTTAATACGCCAAATGAGTTCCTTTCATATAATTTAATTTGTGCAAAAACGTAGGCCTACCTTTCAAGTGTTCATCTAAAGTGACCTAAACTAACTTAACCTAACCTAACCTACTATAGAAAAAAAATTCTCTCTCTTATTTGACCCAAACGAAGCGATATAAAGCGAACGCATCATGGAGCAGAAAAAAGTTTAATTGGGGGTGGGGGGGGGGGGGGGGGGGGGGCGCCATAGTCCGAAAGGCATTCTTATACCAAAGTCATAAATGTATATATATTCGTGACATATATCACGTGATATATCAAACTGACGTATCACATAACGTATAAGGTGTCGCCCGATATAACTGGGTGCTATTTACTTAATTGCTTTTATGACGGAAGGGGTCATGTTTCAAAAGTACCGAATCTACCCCTATTAATTGAACTGATAAGGAGCAGCTCATAAAGCCGAAACTGTTATATGTGTATATATAGCATAATTTATAGTAATAAAACTCAATCTATCTTATTACTTACCGTGATTATATTAAGATATATTGGGAAAAATATGTGATACTTAGACATTATTATATAAATAGCGTGGAAATATATAAAACCGTTATTATTATATTTATAGTGGTTAAAAACATATAGAAATGATATATATATATATATATATATATATATATATTACTTTTGTTGAGTTTGAACGACGGTTCAGGATCGACCTGCGGTCGACCCTCTGCAGCATCCCGCCTCATTTGCGGGACTTGGTGAAGGAGGGAATTGCTCTCTAATCGCCTCCTGCCCTCGTAGCCAGCCACGCATGGCTGGTCAGGGACTTTGCACAAGAATCTGTCCAGCTGGTTCTTGAAGTTATTCAGGTTGGTGTGCTGGAGATTCCTCACTTCTTTTGGAAGGACATTGAAAAGCTTTGGGCCCCGTATTCTGAGGGTATTTTCCATCCTCGTTTTCATGGCTCCTTGTCCCACCGCAGCTGGGACCGTACAAAATCTGCCTCTTCTCTCATTCCAGTTTGTTTCTATTTCATTTCTGAGGTTAGGGACAGAGCCCTCAAGTATGTTCCATATGTATATTATTGTGTACCGCTCTCGCCTTCTTTCAAGAGAGTAGAGTTCCAGGGATTGTAGTCGAGACCAGTAGTCTTCACCTTCCGTTTCCTCTATCTTAGACGTAAAAGTCCTTTGTATAGCTTCAATGCTCGCATGTCTCTTTTTCTGTGTGGGCTTGTGAGTACTGAGCAATACTCAATTATTGGTAGGACTAGACTCTTCCATAATTTGAGCATGATGTTTGCTTTTCTGCTGCGGAAGCTCCTCCAGATGATTCCCATTATTTTTCTAGCCGTTGTGATTTTGATTTTATAGTGCTCTCTGAATTCTGCATCCGACGACATTATTACTCCAAGATCCCTGACTTGTGGATTTGGTGTTATCTGTTTGGCTTGCGGAGTTTTGTACCCTTTTTTCTGTAGCTCTTTGTTATTACCATATCTTAGAAGTTGGAATTTTTCTTCGTTGAACTTCATATTGTTGTCTTCTGCCCACTGGAATAATGTTTCAATGTCGTTTTGTAGTTTTCTTACGTCATCTTCGTTCAATATTTCCTTACATATCTTCGTGTCATCTGCGAAGCATGATACAATACTGTCCTTAATATCTGCATCAATATCTGCAATCATTATTATGAACAGCAAGGGAGCTAATACTGTCCCTTGTGGGACAGAGCTCACGACTTCCGAGACTTCCGATTTAACTCCGTTTACCACCACTCTTTGCGTTCTTTGCGTCAAGAAATTAAATATCCACCTTCCTAGCGTTCCAGTAATTCCTGTATCCTTAAGTTTGTGTGCTATGATTCCATGGTCACATTTATCGAAGGCTTTAGCAAAATCAGTATATATTACATCAATGTTTTGTCCTCGACACAATGTTCCTAATATTTTTCTCCTGGTGGTCTACTAGCTGTGACAGGCATGATCTACCAGCCCTGAAGCCATGTTGATTTGGGTTGTACAAGTCTTTTTCTTGTAGGTAGTAGGTAATTTTGGCTCTAATTATGCGTTCAAAACACTTTATAAGGTGTGAGGTGAGAGCCACTGGCCGATAATTTTTGGGCATTGCTCTGTTACCACCTTTAAATATATATATATATATAATATATATGGGTGGTCCTCAAAAACTTTTTTTCGAATTTGATGTGGGTTAGCCAAGCATTTAGTGCCTTTACACTGACAAAGAATTTATACAGTATTTCAGCTTGATGAAAAAATGTTTAGAGGTGTCACGAGGCACTTGAATTGTTCACTCTTCAAGACACAGGGGAGAGATTAACAAAAGCTCCCCTTTTTTTTTTTTTTTACGATATGAGGGGAAACGTGAAGGCCCGGTTGGAGACCCATCCAGATTCCATCTAGGAAGAATAAAAGAAAGAACGAACACTTTTATGGTTATGAAATTCATGAAGGTTAGTAGACTCTCCGACAAGCCTTTACGTTTCCCCCCCCCCCTCCCCCTCTCCCCCTTTTGGTTTTATTTCAAGATTTATTCTACGGAACTCGTTTTCACTGTGGAGGAAGGCGGTTAACATCACGAAATGATGATCACAATAGTGAATATCGTCCTTTTCCAAGTCCTTTAACCAGAGTGGCCTTCTTGGAATCTGGAAAACGTTTTCGATGGTCTTCCGTTATGCACCTGACGTAGAAATTGTTTCCAGTTTCTTATCCTTGATGAGAATTCCGTTGTACTCTTGAATGAGAGCAACCCCTCTTTCTGCAACGTCATTTACGACTCTCGTCTTCATCTGCGTGTCTTTCTCGAGGAATTGATAAGGGATGTCATGGCAACCGAAAAAGCGGCGTTTTCTCCCTGTCAATACTACTGAGTTGAATGTCTTTCCTCGAAGTTCAATTTGCTTAGAACCCCTTCTTCTTCAGAGCCTTGACCATTCGACGCTTTCTGGCAGTAGACACTTCCTCTTCATCAGCGAAGAAGCCAAATCCAACGAGTTTCTCTCTTAAGTGCCACAAATGCCGAAGAAACCTTTTGGTGACCCCTTCTGGAATTTGAGAATAGGAATCTATTTCTTCAAGAACTGAAGGTTTTTAGTTAGTGCCAAGATGTGAAGAAGGGACCTGAACCACACTTTTGTATACACGAGAGCAGTGAAAATACCATCACGCGAGCTTTTAAAGAACTTCACGAGCCCTCGAAGAGAAATGGTCTTTGAATATCCAAATCCTGAGAGAATAAATGATTTTGGTCATCCATCGTGATGTATGATGCACCTCGGGTGCCATAGATCGGAATCCACGAAGAGGAGGATCATGCACCCAAGATTATGACGACAAGCGCCAACAACTCCCTATAGATCATCCCTGAGATGATCCTGAGATGATCCTTGATCTGAGCGCTCCTAGTGAAATCCAAAATACTATTTATAGTGTCTTTTCATTGAGAGAAGATTTGAGATGCTTCACTGTCATCGGAGCTTGTTTCAAATCGCTCAGAGTCTATGGAGGCCCACTTGGCCCTGAATCTCTTGAACATGAAAATGTCTGAACCAGCTGATACATAGACCCAAACATACATTGAACGTATCTCCACTTACGACTTCCAAGATGTGATGTTGACAAACCAGGTGAAGAGGTTCCTTCCCCAATTTTCGCTCCAGCAGACGGCAGGCGCCAGCACATGTACTATCTTTGCTAGCTGTCGTGTCAAAGTCCATGGCTTTGACTCGATATTTTATTTTCCAGTCTTTTACAGTATTCTTGGCAGTGGTACTTATCGTTTCGTCAGTTCCGCTTGGAAGTTTTGGAACATTAAGTAATTTCTCCTTTCTGCCACTCGAGATGTAAATGAGCAGTCAAACAATCGCTTCAGGCACGCCTGAGGTACTGGGCAGTATTTTTCCGTTCCAGTGGATCACGAGAGGAAGAAAGGGATCGGCATTGAAGCAGAGTTTGACCTGGCATGAGGTCTAGGATCTGTGCCGGAGACGAGCAGTAAGGATGTGCTGGTTCACTGCTAGCGAAGGCACACAGTGCCTCAGGTTGTAAGCAATATGAAAATAGCATCCCGATCACTCAAGAACAAAAGCCAACACCGGGGTAACAATATTCATTCGTCTTGGTCGTCTTGGTTGACATCGTGATTCTCTCGAATCAGCATCCTGACTCCTCACTGCTGCTGCTCACCAGAACAAAATAATACATTTTCTTTTCTTTCTTGATTTGTGTTTTGCTTCTTGTCTTGGCCCGCTTTTGAATTTTTTTCCCACAAGAAAAGTAGACGTTCCGTCCTATGGATAAGGTTCCTCTGCTGTCTGCTGGGTTATCGGGATCCTGTCCATTTCCAATAATGTCATGCCATGCTTTGCCAATTCCGTAGCACTCTCCCAAATTGTTTCCTTCAAAACCTGCTCTCACAGACTCACGCCCACTTAATTTCAAGCGAAAATTATGCATTAATTTGACACAGATGGCGCTTGTTTTAGTCAATGAATTATACTGCGATTAGGTTAGGATAGATGCGATGGGTCTCTCTCTCTCTCTCTCTCTCTCTCTCATATATATATATATATATATATATATATATATATATTACTTTTGATGGCTTCGAACAAATGTTCAGCATCGACCCGTTGTTCGAACCCCCCTACACCAAATATCCAACTCATACGGGGGATTAAATGCCGGAGAGTTATATATATATATATATATACACACCGCATTGTTTCATCTGCAATGCATAAATTACGTAAAGACAGAGCAAAGCTTAGGGTGATACCAACTTTTTGCTTTTTTTGTGACAGCAAATCTATCGAAGCGTTCCTTGTTTTACCTGTATGTAATTCAGTTAAAGGCTTCAAGGTACCTGCTGTGAATTACCTTCATTAAAGAATCCTCACCGCTTCTCGAAGAAGCGCTGCAGATGCAAAGGAATTGTTCCTCGTTCGTCTAAACGCAGTAATTTTAGTGTGTGGTGAGATATAGTCGCTCTCCAGGCGAAGTTCATCACACGCAGCAATGCAACAAGCAGTTCCATGCGTACAGGAATGGTAATTGTGTGTGTGTGTGTGTGTGTGTGTGTGTGTGTACAGCATTTAAGACGCTGTGTAAAATTTAATTAAAAGGTTTATATATATATATATATATATATATATATATATATATATATATATATATCATTAAAACGCTTATGTAAAATTTAATTAAAAGGTTATATATATATATATACTATTTTCTACTTAGCGTTCCAGTATATAAATTACATCTATCGTACAGCGATACAATTTGATTAAATCTTTTACCTTTGACACACGAAGATATTTAATACATGAAAAAAAAAAATATTACTTCATGATAATCCAAGAAAATAATAATAATAAAAATAAAAAAAGCTTTTATCTTATTACATCCATTGCAAAAAAAAAAAAGAAGAAAAAAAAAAGATTTTTGGAAGTTTATCTTTCGGGATTATTTCTTCGAAATTTATCGATCGAAAAAGCTTGATGTAAATTTTATTATAATTTCAATTACAAAAGCTAATAACAAGAGATGCCAAACTGATTGATACAAATTATTCTTGGCACGTTTTGAACATACGAATTATTTGTGAGCAAGTTTCAACATGTCTTTGCTCGTCGACTCTTGTCGATTACTCTCTCTCTCTCTCTCTCTCTCTCTCTCTCTCTCTCTCTCTCTCTTCTCTCTCTCTCTCTCTCTCTCTCTCCGTTTCGTACGCCGATTCACGCGATGGTTCCCAGAAAATCGAGGGTATAATAAAAATATATCGGGCAAAGGAATGAATCCATTTTATATATCGGGAGTGAAAATTACAATAAGGTCTTTCGGAAACTGACCTAACCTTGAAGGTTCCTTTGCCGAGTAAGCTAATTACCCTCTTTAAATGTCCATAAACTGTTCTTGTCTGATCGAACTCGCACTCTGTAACTGTTATTTGATCTCATTTGCATTTTGATTCACATCTCCGTAATGGTCGAACGATGTTTGGATCAAGCGAAATCTCGACACCAAATAACAGTGTGCACTGCTTTCGATCTGATAATAAAATGACCAACGATATAGACGGAAAACAAAAAAACTCATAGTGTGTGTGTGTGAATCTCACACACACACACACAAGTGTAAACACGACATGAGAATTCTCAGTATTCTTCATTTTCATTAGCGTCTTTTCTTTTATATATATATATATATATATATATATATATATTATATATATATATACTTTTCCTTGAGCTAACAGAGAGTGGCTCTTTGGATCTTTGCTAGGCCCATCTCTCTCTCTCTCTCTCTCTCATATACACATATATACACACACTATACTTTTTCAGCTAATTTAATCCAGTTCAGAATTTATGAACAAAGATATTTCGTAGAAAATGTGCCGAGAGGCCAACATGCAAAGCTTTGGAAAATAAGTTTAGGTTTTAAGCCTTTGATATAATGCGTCGGCATCACTATATTACGGACAAGACAGAGTTTAATACTAGAACAATTTAACGAGTATATGCTGTCAGAAATACAATATGGAATATATATATATATATATGTGTGTGTGTAGGAATAAATAATAACAGTAATGAAAAAAACTGTTTTTCTTATAAAAACCAATAACTGTAATCTTCATTTCAAAAAATATTTCAATAAATAAAATTTATTTAATATCTAAGTTAATTTTTATACAGTGCCACTTATACTTAACCTGTGCGATATATATATATATATATATATATATATATATATATATATATATATATATATATATATATATAATACATACATATACACCAGTGTCTGTAGCTTAGTAAGAAACACAGTTTCCTTATGAGCAAAGTGAAGACACTGAGGTCTAGGGTTCGACATCCAATAATACTCGCTAATAATCTAGGAGTCAGCGCGCAATGGGCGGCAATAGTCTGGTTTGAGCGCTGTGCCAGTTCCTGCCTCTCCGTACTGACTATATATATACACAACCTTACAACCTTACAAAGGTTCCGCGCGATGATTTCTCATTTCGCGAAGGTCAAGCTTGTCGCCCCTCCTCTCGAGTTGGCCTGGTGAAGTAGTGAGTTGGATTCTTGCGCTCTCCACCTCACATAGCCAGGTACGCCCGGCTCATCGGGGATTGTTCTGAGCCAGGCGTCTAGTCTTCTTTTGAAGATTTCCACTGCAACTCCCTTCGTGTTTCTTAGGTCTTTGGGCAACTGATTAAGCAGTTTTGGTCCTCTCACTACAAAACTATTTTCTTTCAGGGTTAAGGATGTTCCCTGTCTCGCCTTCAATTTGGGAATACGACACAGTCTACCGCTTCTACTTTCTACCGTTGTTTGGGGAGTTATGGGATTCAGAGTAAGATTAGGGACTAGTTTCTCCATTATTTTCCAAGTGTAAATAATGGTGTATCTCTCTCTTCTTCTTTCCAGTGAATATAGGTCTAGTTCTCGTAGCCTTTCCCAGTAATTTAGTTCTTTGCACCCATTGAACTTGGCTGTGAGGCTTCTTTGGATCCCCTCCTGCTGTCTAATGTCTTCTTTTTTATATGGGGAAGTTAGGACCGAGCAGTATTCTAATTTGGGTATGATCAGGGTTTTCAGTAGAGGAATCATTACATTCCTATCCCTTCGTTTAAAGGTTCTCAATATCTGACCCGTTATTCTCTTTGCTCTGTTTACTGCTATCTTATTTTGTGTTTCAAATTTCGCATCATCAGTCATTACAACCCCTAAATCTTTTGCTCTGGAATTTCTCTGAATTTCCTGTCCATTTGGGGTATAATATTCCATGGACTTTAGGTCTTCTCTTTTTCCGTACCGTAACAGCTGAAATTTCTCGGTGTTAAACTTCATATTGTTGTCTTCAGTCCACTATATATATATAGTCCATATATATATATATATAGTCCAGTCCATATACATATATATATATATATATATATATATATATACATATATATATATATATACAGTCAGTGTGTGTGTGTGTGTGTGCGCGCGCGCGCTGATTTCCCAGCAGAAAAATTGTTTTTTCTTTCATTGATATGAAACTTCCTTGTTATAATTTTCCTTTTGCAAATGCACATAACGAGTTCTGACTTTTTCCAATCTAATCTTTTTATCTCTTGTTCATAACTGAACTTTGTTCGCATTTTAAAAGGCAAAAAAGAATAAATGAAAAAAAAGAAGTTTGTCAGATTGTCTGTGTTTTCGCGTAAAACACGTTTCGTACACGAGAAGCGAAACGATGTACGATAATTAAAATTGGTGTTTTAATTCAAATTTGTGTATTGGCAAAAAAAAAAAAAAAAAAAAAAAAATCTTTTAACTTTCTTTAATATATTTTCAGTATTTACCGTTCTCTCTTCTTCTCTCTCTCTCTCTCTCTCTCTCTCTCTCTCTCTCTCTCTCTCTCTCTCTCTCATAGAAACAAAAATACACGAGGCCTAAAGTTCCTCCTGCCAAAAGGGCAGATGACAACGAATGTAGAAAGATTTTCATCCCGAAATCTGAAAAAAGATGGCATCAGAATCCATCACGGGTAAAAATATATATATATATATATATATATACTTCTCGAAAGAGATTATTTGATAAAAGAATTTCAACCTATGATATGGAGTTAGATCCCTTTTTGTAAAAGAGTGAAATGCTCCAAAAACTAAAAAACTAAAATTGATATCTGGATTATAAATGTCATTCCATAACTCTTTCATATACAGACCCTGGATATGGAGACAAGCCGACAAAAAGAAAGAAAAAAAAAGACAAAGGACGAACAGACAGACAGACAGAAAGATAGACAGGAAGAAAGAAAGTTGATAAAGAAAGAAAAAGGAAGGAGACAAGAGAGAGAGAGAAAGAACGAAAAAGGAAGGAGACAGAAAGAGAAATAAAGGAGGAGAAGGAAAAAAAAGAATGAAAGAAATGAGAACAAAGACGGAGAAACAAAGAGAGAGAAAAAAACGAGACAAAGAAAGAGAAAGAAAAAGACAGACAAAAAGGAAAAAAGAGACGAATAAAAAGAAAGAAAAGACACCGAAAGATAGAGAAATAAAGGAAGAAAGACCGAAACAAAGATGGAAAAAAGTCAAGAAACAAAAGACAGAAGAAAGAAAGAAAGAAATTAGACAGAGAGATAAAGAACGAAAACCAGACAGAAAGAAAGAAAAAAGTAAAACAAACGCCAAAAAGAAAAACAAAGATAGAGAGACAGAAGGAGAGGAGTCGCACAAAAAAAAAAGAAAGAAGAGAAAGATAGACAGAGTTACAAGAAAAAGAAGGATACCCGAGAGAAAAAGCGTATATATATATATATATATATATATATCAGGTTTTAGCCTTTATGGTGGAATATAGCTCGAGATATTCTATATTAAGACCGACTTATATTTTCAATGCAATTTTCATTTTTACGTTTAATATGGAATAAGTATAAATAAGAATTATACAGTGTGTGTGTGTGTGTGTGTGTGTGCGTGTGTGTGTGTGTGTGTGTGTGTGTGTGTGTTTTCCAATATAGAATTATAGGAGTGTGTAGGATGTACGACAAAAGAAAGCAAAAAAGATGATTTTAGGAAAATTAAGGTCTTCGAAAAAACGGTTTTACCAAAATATTTCTAAGTCGCCTTAAAACTTAAATTAAAAGTATGGTAAATAAAACCAATAAAACCCGGCAGGGAGAAGGGGTGTAGGAGGGGGGGTGGGGTCCTTTCAAGCCCAAATTTATTCTAATCCAAATTGGTTCCCACTATTTTGGAAATTTTGGCAAAATTTTTTTTATAAATTTTATACCATATACACCCCCATATATATATATATATATAAATTATATATATATATATATATATAGAGACGTTCTTTTAAGAGAAAAGATGACATTATCTTTATTTTGAACGAAAACTTATGAAACGCGATAATATTCCATTAAAAAGTACGACATTCAAATATTTGATCTCCTCCTACTTCCTTTTATAATATTACGTTTAAAAACAAGATTCCCCACCCCCCCCTTTTATTTTAAGCGATGGGGTAAGAGTGGGGTTCGGTGGGGGGGGGGGTCCGGGGAGGGGAAATGAGGGCTTTCCATATCAATTTTAATTCGGTTTTCGTTTGTTTAAACTACTTCCATTCCTCCCAAAAAAATTTAAAAACTGAGTTAATATTTATTTTTAATAACAAAGATTGGTATAATGGCCAAAACCAATCTGAATATTTTAAAAGAGTTACAAAATAGGGTCTCTATTTCTCCTCTTATATATATATATATATATATATATATATATATATATATATAGTTTATTTAACAAGAATATATATGATTATAGTATAATTTATATTAAGTATATAGTGTTGTACTTTCGTGTATACTAATAAATAGATATCATATGTATACCTAAATTACACACACACACACACACACACACAGTGCCACACTTTTAATCTAATTAACTGCCACGGTGCCATCTTGAAAAGATACAAAGTTAGTGAGCGTTTATATATCGAACCGAGTGTTGCTCCAAGTTGCCGCGTGCATCAAAGAAAGGTATTTGAATTAACTTTCATAATAGGGTGTGTTTGCACAGCGAATGGCAACAGAAAAGGGTTCGACCCTTGTTTCAATATAAAGAAATGACGATGCTCATCCCAGTGAACCAAAAGTCTTATTTGTATACTTTGTAAAGATTGTATTCAAATCTTCTTAAATTTTTTCACTTTTCGGGTTCCATCTCCGCCCCTCTCGCTCCCTCAATCCCTTCTACCGTATTCTTTTTTAGGGGGGGGAGGGAGAGTTATTTCATTTTGGAGTAAAAAAAAAAAAAACTTATAATGAACCTTTCATATAAACACGTACACAAAAATAAAGTCTAAAAGTTTAAAATAAGAACAAAATTAAATAAAATAAATGTTTTAAATGTCACAATTACTGAGATTTTAGGTTAAAAAAAAATTATCGCATTCATTCATACAAATAAGTGGCTTTAACCTCAAAAAAAAAAAATATATATATATATATTGCCAATTAAGCTTTCACATTTTTTTACGATCCAAATAAAACTTTTTTTAAAGAATTTTAAGTTAAAAACTGCCAAAATTCGCCGGCTAAAACGTCTGAAATGTCAAAAACAGACTTCTGTCACCTCCACACACACACACACAGTGTGTATATATATATGTGTGTGTGTTTACTGGTATACACACGTACACACGCTATTTGTCTGTCTTTCTCTCTCATTTGTCTCGGTCTGGGTCCGTATCAAAGGATCCGTGCCCTAAGAGATCCAGGTCAGTGGTGGCGTCGCTTCGTGTCTCGACGACTGCCGTGTTGACATGATGAGAGAGAAAGTTGCTCCCGTTTGGCGCTTAGCTCTTCTTTCCGTTTATAGCCATACCCGTATACCCACGATTTATCTGGAACGATTTTGACCAATATGTCCCCTTCTCCCTCTTAGAAAGTGTCGAAATTCGATATTCGATATCCTCAGGCGTCCTTCGAAAGAATCTCGGACCTCTGACAATGAGGAAACTATTCTTCGACACCGTAAATAGTTACAAAATTCTTCTCTATCTCGAAATATGAATTTAATGTGAATAGATAATGTCAACATACAGGGTTGTCCAAAAATAAATAAACCCTTTCGGTTTTTCCATAGTTTTTGCTTTGATATTGAAAGTGAATAAATAATAAGAGATTTATTGAAGGAATATATTTAGAATCGTGTTACTTTTCTTCTTTTCATTACGTGAAGACGACACACGTTCTGGCAATTCATTAATGAGTTTTGACATATATGTACTTGACGACAATCATCGTGGTGTCTATTTATTTTTGTCAACCCCCTGTATATCACGTTAAGTGTGAAAGGTTTATTGTAAAATGCGCAATTTTTTCGGTCAAACGTGTGTGTGTGTGTGTGTATATATAGTTTGACCCCCAAACTTGATCTACTTTTTCGCTTTTATTTTGGGGTATTTCATTCTCGTCCACAACGTATGAAGACTTTATTGTCTACCTTTAATTTATAGGAATGGTGCGTATATACCTTTTTATTTCGATGTTCTCTGTCATCATTTCAATTTCAATAACACTTCTCGGAGAATTTCACCATTTTTTTTTTCATAAATAGATAACAAAAATATCTTTTCCTTCCATTGAACGCAAACCTAACTTTCAAAACCACTTTTAGTAATCTAACCCTCGTAGCCTCTTAGTACTCTGTCTGCAAAGAGAGAGACAGTACATTCCTAATTTAATATCCTCTTGTTTAAAAGTTGGAACCCGAAAGTACAAACCAAAAGTATTCTATTTCTGGCAGTATATATATATATATGCCTCTGGAATTCTGAAGCTCAGTGTTTTTGTCTGTTATTTTATATATTTCCTCGTTCACTACTCCATTTTGAAGATTTTATTATTCGCCGTTATAATCAGTCTTAAATCTTTGCTATACGTTTCTCTTCAGTTGTTGAATCCATTTGGTGAAGGTTAATCTGGTTTTGGGTTTTTCATTTTTACCATTTCTGTAGGTCAGGAAACGAAATGAAATTTATCTGTGTTATATTTCAAACTATTTTTTCTCTCCTCACCGTTTCGACATACTTTCAGGATCAATTTTCAGGGTTCATGTATTTTCGGAGTTCTTATATATATATATATATATATATATATATATATATATATATATATATTATGTGTGTGTGTATATATATATATATATATATTTGAGGGGCAGCGAGCCTGACCTCCGTGAAATGAGAAACCATCGCACGGAACATTTAAAAGGAAAGGAAAGGTGTGTGTGTGTGTGTGGTGTGTGTGTGTGTGTGTGTGTGTGTGTGTGTGTTCAAGATATATGTGCTAATAAATTAAGCGCGAGTCAGAAGAATAGTATGTCCCAAATGAACATGAAATTCAGAGAAACTCTAATGCAAAAGATTAAAGAATTATAAGGAATGGCGACTCGAAATCTGAGACAAAATAGTACAGTAGCAAACGAGACAAAAAGAATAACGGCATGTACTGAGAAGGGACAAAAATATATTGATTCCTCTGTTGAAAACACTGATCATACCCAAGCTGGAATGTTGTTCAGTCTTAACATCCCCATATAAAAAAAAGAAGACGTAAGTCAACTAGAAGGGGGTCAGAGAAGCTTCACAGCCAAGATCAATGGATGCAAAGAACTAAATTACTGGGAAAGGTTACGTGGATTAAATTTATATTCGCTGGAGAGAAGGAGAGAGAGAGAAGTAGACCATTATTTACACTTGGAAAATATTGGATGAATTAGTCCCTAACGTTACTTTTAACCCTATAGCCACTCAAACAACAGTGGAAAGTAGAAAAGGGAGACTGTGTCGTGTTCCCAAACTAAAGACTAGACAGGGTATATCCTCAACCTTTGAAGAAAATAACTTTGTTGTTAGAGGGCCGAGACTCCTCAACCAGCTGGCTAAGGAACTGCGGAACGCTAATGTAGCTGTGGAAATCTTTCAAAGAAGACTAGACATCTGGCTCAGAACAATTCCAGATGAGCCGGGTATACCGAGCGCAAGAAACCAACCATCTACTTCACCAAGCCAACGCGGTGTATATATATATATATATATATATGACCTTGGTTTTGCTTCCGCCCGAATTCTTCATTCTGACGAAGGTTAAGCTTGTCACTCCACCTTAGACCTACAGTTTAATGTGGAATCCGAACCACGCCCCACCACGGGCGGTCAGAAATCACGACCTCCCAATCAGCAGCCCAGCGTCTTAACCACTAGGACACCCAGGGTACCCATTTATCTACCAACCAATATTTATTGTGTGGAAGGATCAACAGCTGGGTTTTGCTGCGCGCCGCCTGCCGTCACCGGGTCTCGATCCCGGGGCCGATGGATTCGTAGTCAGCGATACTAACTACTACACCACCGCAACGTATATATATATATATTTTAGTGTTGGACCGGATATCCGCATCCGCATCATTTTTAACATCCGCGTCCGCACTTCTGACCGGATGTTATGCGGATATTACCTCTAATAAATTATGCAATTTACAATTAAAGTAGCTTATAAGGCCCAGTCATGCACATTTTATGTAAAGTATTAATTATTAATGAACAAACAAATATATAGACCTGAAAATATAAATACCTGCTAACACAAATTGAATGAAACTTGTTTCAATGAATTTTCTGTGGCTGAAACTCTTGAGAAAGTTATTATTTTTATCATAATGAAAACATTAATATTAATTTTAATTCTTATGCATTGCCTCCCATAATAGTAATATCACGAAATTTGAAAAATTATGTCATATATTCATAATTCTATATTATATTGATAGATTAACTAAATATCCGCATCCGCGGATGTTGAAAAACTGACATCCGGTCCAGCACTAATATATATATATATATATATATTATATATACACAAAATTTATCCCCAACCAGGATTCGAACCTAGGTTCTCTGACTCGAACTTGCAAAGCTGGGCACTTGCGGGTTTTTTTGCGGTACTGCGGTACTGCGGTACTACCGCACTACCAAACCGGTACCGCATAACGCAGTACCGCAAAGGATCGCTGAAAGTACAGCAGTACCGCTACCGCATTTTTTGCGGTACTGCGTTATGCGGTACCGGTTTGGTAGTGCGGTAGTACCGCAGTACCGCAGTACCGCAAAAAAAACCGCAAGTGCCCAGCTTTGAGTCTGTCTCGAAGACGCCAACATTCACCATTACATTAGATTACGACAGGATCAATGCTCAGGTCTCCAAGTCGGAGGTTCCTGAGTTTGAATCCTATATATATATATATATATATATATTATATATATATATATATATATATATATATATATATATATATGCAAAAATGCGCCCGCTATTATGCGTTAATATTTCCCTATACAGTATACTTAAACTTTTAAAACGCTTTGCTAAAGTCGAAAAGAGGTTAAAGCATATTCCCCCCCCCCCAAATAAGAACATTCCGATCTGATAATGTAATACCGAATCAGTTGTACATAATGAATTTTTCTCTATATACTGTAGATAAGTTCAAATGTGTTTACGATTTGGGTTGCCAGCGCCAGCGCGAGCAACCATAACTTTCACAACCATGCAACCATGCAGTGATTTGCTGCATCTTCTCTCTTTTTGTGGGGACGAAATTCTTTTAAAGATATTCTGTACATTTCCTGTGTGGAAAGACTTCCTTCTTTGTTAACATAATGTACGGGTCAGAAATAAATAAAAATTAGCCCCATGCAACGACCAAGATAAGTGATCAAATATTTGATATCAAATCCAAGCAAATCCGTAGAGTACACTAACCATACTTTTATATATATACACACACAGGGTGTTCCATAAGTTCGGTTTCATAGGATAATTTATTTTAAATTAAATTTACCAAATACATTAAAATAATTTTTTCTATTAAGACCGGATTTATAGGACACCATATATATATATATTATATATATATATATATATATATATATATATATATATATATACACACACACGTGTGTGTGTGTGTGTATGCATTCTCATAATTCTTTTACACACACACACACACACACGCACTGCTCCTCTTCCTCTTTCCAATCATAAATAATTAGTTTTGCTCTCCTTTCACAGCAAACATCGACTCCAAATAAAAAGTTGTTCTTTTAACTTTTGTTTGATTTTCTCTCAAACATTATTCCAAATTCATCTTCATACTTTACAACTCTTAAATACAAATGCTCTATTATTACGTTACACACACACACACACACACAAATATATATATATAAAACATTAGCCTCCAATGTTCTTAATTTGATCTTAGGTTCCCCTTTTAGTCACTAATCCCTGAGGGAATTGACCCTGAGACTGGAGCAGAAATTAAGACGAATTGGCGAGGGACATCACAGATGTACGGACAGTAATACCATACTATACGTGGTCTTTATAAACGTACCGTATACGTGAATTATCAAAGAAAAGTTACACATCCGATGGGTTAATTGAATTATATATATATATATATATATATATATATATATATATATATATATATATATATATATATATATTATCTGGTTGAAGAAAAGAGGTCAAAATACTTGATCTTCACAATACGTTCGGAAATAATGACAATTGTTTGACTCAAAGCGAATATATACACACAAACTTTTAAAATTAAGTAAACGATGGTATATTAGACCCGAATACACGTTAAACGAACGCAGATGAACTAAAATCAATTTTCAAAACGTGTTTTTAAATTTTTAAATTCGATCGATTCGCTTTCCAAACTGACAAAAAACTATTCCACTTCGTTCAAAAATCACTTATAGATTCGCTCCTACTCAATATTTAATGCTGTTATTCTACAATTCTTATATATATATATATATATATATATATATATATATGATACACACAGACAGTGCATGGAACAAGGAACTCTTCTGGGATAATTAAATCCACTATAGTCCGAATAAGTAATGGTAAATGACAAATACCATAGTTTGATGCATTCAATCTGACGTGAAGGCAGCGAGTCTTTTGCTTATATTGAGGTTCTAAATGTAGCATGGCTAGGTGCTTTAAACCCTAGATCCATGTCCCAAAGCTGGATCCTGTCTGCTTTGCAGATAGCTGGTGAGGGAAGCTATATTTATGGGACCTCTTTGCGAGTGACCCGTTGCCCACGTCGGGCTAGCATCATGAAAAAGAAAAACTATGGTATTTGTCATTTACCATTACTTATTCGGACTATAGTGGATTTAATTATCCCAGAAGAGTTCCTTGTTCCATGCACTGTCTGTGTGTATCATAAAAAACTCAGGGGACCATTCTGAGTTCATTCCCATATATATATATATATACAGGGTGGGCCGTAAGTTTCCATACATAGGAAAAATAAACATTTTTTTATGGACAACCATTTTTATTTATATAATATGCTCTACATGGTTGCCATTGTTTTAAAAACACATTTCAATACGTGTTCCCCACTGTTGATGAACACGCATTAGCACAGTTGACGTTATGCTTGTAATGGCGTTGGTGATACGTTCCTTTAGATGATTTATGTCTCGTATCTTTTCCTGATACACCATGGCCTTCAAGTGCCCCCAAAGATAGAAATCAAGGGGGGTGAGATCTGGGGATCTGGGAGGCCACTCCACAGGACCACGCGCCGACCAATCCAAGCATCCGGAAACTGCTGATCCAAATACCGACGCACGTATTTAAATTTTCCTATGTATGGAAACTTACGGCCCACCCGGTATATATATATATATATATATATATATATATATATATTAATATATATATATATATACACACACACACACACGTTTGGCTACCTTACAGAACCGTGATATTTTCACGTATTCATATCTATATCGCGACATTTACTTAATCTAATAAATTTAACCAAACCTTATTTAACCTAACGATACTTTAATTATATACGTACCCCCTTTTTCATGATAAAAGATAGCATTTATAGAGATAAACTACCGCGACATTGCTAATGTCGGGATACGCACGTTCGTGTTGCGATGGGCTCTGTGTGTATTCTGAAGATTGTCGCAATTTCGTAGGAAAGTCAAGATCACATATATATATATGTGTGTGTGTGTGTGTGTGTGTGTGTGTAAGGTAGGTTAAACAAACACAATTACATTCTTATAAATAATTCTCTGTTGTAAGAACTTCTTTAAGCCTTATCAATGGGCTTAATTAAAAAGCCTCAAATGGGCTTGGGTGTTAACTATTAATAGGAGCGGTTAACTCGCCCGAAAATACCCGACTACTTTGTCACGGAGAGGTAAGTTCAGCACGCAATCCACGTTCGAGGAAGATAAAGGCAAGGTTTCGCTACCTATTCTCATACCTTATAAAGAAGATCGTCTACACGAGAATCTTTTAGTGAAGTTTAATCAAATGTAACTAAAGATAGTGAAAAATACTAATATTTTTTAATAACTCAAGTATAGGTTGTATTAAGGAATCTTTGTAAATCTGAGCAAATTTTAGTAATGTAGTTCACTATTCCATTTATTTTGTTGTACTGTTTCGTTTTCAGTTAACCCTTTACCGCCGAAGGTGACGAATTGGTAACGTTTCAACTACACGGATTTATTTAACCCGACAAAAAATTACCGCGGTAAAGGGTTCAGTTATTTCATTTGATTTGGCGAGTTAATGATAAATTATATTAATGCTTTAGGCCTATATTAACCAAACTAAATCACAGTCATATATATATATATATATATATATATTTTTTTTTTTTAACTGCAAACAACACGCAGTATAATTAATGTAAATAACGACGCTTGTGTAGAAGAGCGTCCGCACAAGAGGCGGAGAAAGAACGAACAAATGAAAAATGAGGCACCTCCCAGGAATCGAACCCGGGATCATCCAATTGCCGGTCGGACATGCTATCCATTACACCAAGGTCCTCGATCAATCAGATGTCGTAATTCTCCTACATACGAGCGGAATCGAATGCCCTGAGGGGGCACCTTCTCATGCCGTACGTATATACGACTTCTGATTGATCGAGGACCTTGGTGTAGTGGATAGCATGTCCGACCGGCAATTGGATGATCCCGGGCTCGATTCCTGGGAGGTGCCTCATTTTTCATTTTTGTTCTTTCTCCTCTTCTTGTGCGGACGCTCTTCTACACAAGCGTCGTTCTTTACATTAATTATACTGCGTGTTGTTTGCAGTTAAAATGTATATATATGTACGGCATGAGGAGGTGCCCCCTCAGGGCATTCGATTTCCGCTCGTATGTAGGAGAATTACGACTTCTGATTGATCGAGGACCTTGGTGTAGTGGATAGCATGTCTGGCCGACAATTGGATGATCCTGGGTTCGATTCCTGGGAGGTGCCTCATTTTTCATTTGTTCGTTCTTTCTCCTCTTCTTGTGCGGACGCTCTTCTACACAAGCGTCGTTCTTTACATTATATATATATATATATATATTATATATATATATATATCGTAAAGAACGACGCTTGTATAGGAGATATTCTTGCGCGGAATATCTCCTATACAAGCGTCGTTCTTTACGTTATTTATACTGCGTGTTCTTTGCAGTTGAATGTGTATATATATATATATATACCTATAGGAATGAATTATTAAAACTGAAATATGATTTACACCTCATTTGATGACTCATTTCATCTCCATTCTCATCGTAATGATCGACTTGGGTATCACATGTCACTGCAGGTCATATTAATCTGCATCTCCTTCTTGTAAAGATAATACAAAACCCTCGTGTTTCCTTAAGTTTAGATTCATCCGACATAGAAGGTCGAAATCGATGTGTGTGTGTGTGTGTGTGTGTACGGATGGATGGATGGATGGATCTCCTCAGGCGAAATCTGTACGTCTAGAAAACCTGTTCCGACAGAGAGGAGGAGGAGAAGAAGAAGGAGGGAGTGTTCGTACATATACAAGTTCTCATT